>JAYESA010000017.1:92551705-92612502 GCA_036927795.1 Iris macrosiphon | reverse complement strand
TGGCTAAGATGTCACCCACCTATCCATGAGGCGCCCAAGTGACATGGTTGGCCCAAGCCACATTACCCTACCTCTTTTTCACCATTCCACATCTTCATTCATAAAAGAAAATAACACAAAGAACACAACCATTAGAGAAAATAAAAGAGAAAGAGAAGAAGAAGAAGAAGAAATAAAGAAATAAATATGAAAAGGAAGGAGATCAGAAGATGGGGGATTCGGGTGGTACTCGGTCAGCCAATGAGAAGAAGAGATGATGAATCCATTAAGACAAGTCTCCTTCCTACTTATCCAAATTCTTCCATTTTATAATTTATTTTCTTTTATGAATACAAGTTGTTTGTCTTGCTCTCAGAAATCCTCAATTCTTCTTAATATAAACCTTTGAATGATTAATATTGTTATGATGTTTAGGTTTGTCTTGTGCTAATGAGTTTTTGAAATTTGTAAGTTGTAACTTAAGATAAGAGGCTTAGATATGTCTTCAATTAGAGGAAAAAGAAACATGAATGACTAGAGATTTGGGGAGTCCAAATGATACTAAGTTCGTTTAGCATAAAGTACAAAGAATTCACTTGGATATCAATAAGGACTTGTTCTTGTACCCAAGCAGATCAATCACTTTTGAATGGTTCCCACCTCAGGTCATGTATGCATGCAAACACATGGCTACAATTTTGCCTCACCATCATAAAATAACTATAGAAGAAGGAAGGGAGAACCGAGTAGAGCACTTGAGTAAAGTTGTTAAAGCATCTGATGAGTAACATATTCTATCATAACTGTTTTCAAAAATATTATTATATTATTATATTTATATTAGAAAAATATTTTGATGGAAACATAACATTTAAAAAATACAAAAAATTTATTATTATTTTAATAATATAATTTCTAAACTCCCCAAAATTTAATATAATAATAATATTTGTTTTTTCATATTATTTTATTAGAGGTGTTAGCTTGTCATCACTATGTTTAGTCATCAAGTAGGTGAGTCACCTACTTGGTTTATTTAGTCTAATTAGCTAATTAGTTTAGTGGTTAAGTAATTTGGATTAGCCTAAACTAATTATTTTTGTAAAAATATCTAAACTAACCACCCTTAACAAGTGACACATACTAACATGCTTGGCATGGCCGGCCGCCCCTACCTATTCACCTCTTTCCTTCGCTTGTTTACTTCCTTATCTTTCCAAGATATCTAAAATATTTGGTAAGAAAGGCTTTAGATATAAATCTTCACCTCTTTGCTTATCCCTTCCATTCTAATTTTTATTCCCTTCACCTCCTTGCTTTTCCCCAACAATAGGCTACCTAGGAGTGTCAAGTAAAGCAAAGTCAAGTCCTTTCCGTCCTATTTTTCTTCATCTTAAATTTATAATTGAATAGTACAAGCTAAAGGAAATGACCTTCTCCATTGAAAACCTACTACTTTCTCTTTTGTTCTCCATGAAATTTCCAAGATTTTATATGATGTTTGCATGCATATTTCCCTAGCATATCATATTTAAAGTATGTACAACATCATCTTCATATGTGGATTTTAGAACATGATATGTGCATGCATGTACACTTAAGTGTGTCAATTCTAGAATTGTCTGCGCAGTCCGATTCTGAGCATTGTTTTACCTAGTAAACTGAATAGAAATTTAATTATGTTGTCACTTCCCAGTCCCAAAATATCGAGGGACTGGACACGTGGCAATGGCCAGCAGCACGCACCGATGGATAACCCAATTTAATGGAGCCATCAGGGCGTACTTAAGCTGTAACGAAGGTCTACTACAATAAATCACACTAATCTCATCCATAAAGATAAAGAAATAAACTGCATAATGAAATGGAAATAAGTAGCAACAACAAGTCAGTCGGGGAAACAATCCGACTTATGTCTGAATACACTGGCTCAATAGGCCAGGAACAAAAGAGATAAACATAAAGTAAATACTGAGTACGGGATCAGGTACTCAGGAGAAGTCTTCGGCAGTCACCTCGTCTGCAGGGTTCAATTCTGCTCCAGTATCAAGTCCAGCAATAGCCTCAGCTCTTGTCCCGTATATCTCGGGGTACTGCTCCTCAGCTAAACCTGGGGACATCATCCATTCCATGTCCTCAGTGGACATAGCAAGGCACAAAATAAAACAAGCCAAATAAATGCAGTGCAATTAAATAAATGAAACAGCAGGGTAAACTATGTAACCATCTATGTGATATGCAAATGAGAGCAACACTGGTACTCAGGCTGAGACCGCTACAAGCTCTGTGTTGGGGAGCCGGTAGCAGTAATAACACGTAAAGGGTCTAGCTCTGCTGGAGAGTCTACAACCTCACAATAATAGTAGATATATATATAGAACAGCCTGTAGCCTGTGTGTCTCTTTCCACCCAATGTAATCACGCAAACCATGACCATAACGTCTCATGTCCATGTCAGCGGGATTATAACTAATGCAACAAGTCATACTGTCTATAACTAAAAGATCTCTGTCAAGTCCTGTATCCTATACAGAATCACCATAAATATCTCAGGAAGATTCTGTCCATGTATAGTGTCAAGTGTCATGGGTTCTAGTGTACTTGATATGTCAAGTACAAAAGTAAAGGGTATCGTAAATCTATCTCTAAATGACGAACCCAACATCGCGTACGGTATTGGCACCCGACTAGGATCGGACACTAGGTACGTCATACGTTTCCTAGGTTAAGCAGTTTAAACAATGTAAACCTCCTGAATTTTTAAAATTTTAAAAACTGGATTTTTCACAATTTTCTGGAATTTTCTGGGAATTTTCTGTATTTTAAAAACAGGGTTTTAATTATTCAATAATTTTTAATTGATATTAAACAGTATTAAAATATTATGAAAATAATATTTTTGGTTGTAAAATGAAAAACTGGACTTAGGGCAATTTTTCTGGAATTTATTGGGCCCCGGACCTATTTTTAAATGCCTAAAAGTATTTATTTATTTAATTATTTATTTATTAATTAGTTTCTAATTATTGATTTTTATTATTAATATTATTATTGTTTTCTTTTCTTTTTACCCAGCCCGTTGGGCCGGCCCAGCCCGGCCCAACATACCCAGCCCAACCCGAGCCCTAGCGGGTCGGGTCGGATCCAACAGACCCGACCCGGACCCGCAAAACCCGACCCGGCCTCCACCCTCTCCCCCACGACCCGCGGCTGCCCGCACTTCCCGCCGCCCCGCCCGGCCGCGTCCTCTGCCCGCTCCGGCCGCCCATCCCCCACGACCTCCGCCTCCCCCGCTCGGCTCCGCCTCCCCCGCCATGACCCGCTCCCCTCCGCCCCCTTTATAAACCCTAACTCCCCCATCTCCGCCTAGCCACCGACCCACCCTGCTCCACCCCAGCCACCACCTCACCGCTGGCAGCCCGCCTCCGCCCTAGCAGATCCGCCGCCACCGCTTCCCAGCCACCTCGCCGCCACCCTGCCCAGCCATCTCCTCCTTCCTCCCTCCTCTTCTTCCCCGACGACAGAAGCAGCTCCGGCAGCCGCCTCCACCGCCTCCCCTGCGCCGCCGCGGGTCCCCGAGAACCGCCCAGCCCCGGCCGAACGTTCCCCCACTGCCCCCAGCCCTCTCCGGCGGTCCTCCGGCCACCGCAGCGTGCCCTAGCCCTAACCCTAGGCGGACACCGTCGGACACGGACACGGGACACAGTGTCCGTGTCGAGTCGGACACGACGAATCCCTGGTTTTCGGGTCCCCTTCAGGTACTTGTAACTTTTTGTTCGTAGCTCCGATTTCGTTTCTGCAAATTGCGTTGCGAAGCTTGTATGACCCTCTCGGTGCCCGGATAAACCGTTCGGGGCATCGCGTCCTGTGGTGATCGCACACCGCGATCCAAAAACAGAAAAAACCAGACCCTGTTTCACCCCGGAACTGAGTACGTCCCGCCAAACGGGATGACTTGGTCGCGTGCGGTCTTCACAGATACGTGCGCCTTGTCGATACGGACGTGTGGGATTTCGCGGAAGCTGATTCGGATGTGCGTGCACACCGGAATCAACGCGTATCCGCGGACATCGCCCCGTATCCGTACTTTCTGGAACGTGCCCTAACTTTGTGTACACAAGTCGGATCGAGACGAAACTTGCGCCATCGGACTCGTAGCGATACGCTGGTCCTGTGGGTCAAGTTTGGTTCGATTCTGAGAACGTTGACGAAATCGCGTGTCGTGGGCCCCACAGGCCCCGCTCGACGGGCGATTTTGTGATCGGCTCATCGGAATTCAATTCTGGAAGTTCCGTTGGGTTCGTATCAGCGTTTCTGACCTGTTGACACTGAGTTTGGTGAATTTGGAGACCGTTGACCCTGACGCATTTTTCGGTGCAAAGCGGGCCCGCATGTGGACCCCGTTTTGACCCGAAACTGCCGTTTCTGCCCTTGTCTCCAAATTGGACCCAAGGACAGGCATTTTTAGCTGATTGATATTTTCTGGATCTGATGGTGATGTTTGTTTCAGCAACCGGAGTACCGCCTGCAAATCCAACTGAAGTCAGAACTGCAAACCGAGCCGGAACCACAGGCAAGTGTACCTTGCCAAAACTTGCAGCTTTGTTACCTATTTCTTGGACTTAGTTATATATCAGTGGGCAAGTAAAGCTTGTCAAATTCTCAGATAATTTTGGTTAAAGTATTTACTTGATTGCTTGTAGTTTCATAAGTAACTTGCTTAACTGCTCAACCCAGGACACCTGACACTCTTCATGTGATGGAATTGCCTGAGATATACCTGGTGATTCCGTATAGGTTATATTTTTCATGTCATTACAGTTTACATGCTTAGATTCTATCCTGACTCATTGCATTAGTTCAATCTTGCGTGACTTGTACCTGATATTCTGGAACTGTGACATGAGATTACATGGGGTGGGGAGAGTATTACCATATCAAGGCTGATTATAATGTAAATAATGTTATCTGGAGGTGTCTTAGTCTCTGATACAGAGCTTTGGCACAAGTTCTGGCTCTTCGAGAAAATACTGCTATGGTTTCTTCGACACTGATCCTGTAGTAGTCTCAGCCTGAGTATGACTAAAACTCTCACTTGCATATCACTAGCTGGTTTACATATTTACCCTGCTGTTTATTTTATTGCTGCACTGCATATGTTTTGGCTTGTATTTTCTGTACCTTGTTATGTCCCCTGAGGACCTGGAATGGACTATGTCCCCAGGTGTAGCCGCAGAGAACTACCCCGAGGTGTACGGTACAGGAGCACTCCTTGGAGCAGAACCCGGAACCGAGGACGAGATAGTTGCAGAAGACTTCTCCTGAGCACCGGCTTCAGCTACACAGTATTTCCTTTTCAGTATTTTATTTCCAGTCTATGTTTCCTTAAATGTAATAGAATAATTCTCGAATTTGTTTCCCGAGATAACCTTATTTAGTATTGCATATTTAATTCTATTTGCATTATTTCCATCATTAATCTGTGTTATTCTGTGGATGAGATTAGTAATACCTGAGACTTGTACTTAGTACTGCTAGACTACAGCTTAAGCATGCCCTGATGGATCCATTAAATTGGGTTGTCCATCGGTGCGTGCTGCTGGCCATTGCTCTCGTGCTCAGTCCCTCGTCACTTTGGGACTGGGGCGTGACATGGTTTTTGTGGTGGCCCATGCAGGTCTACGACTAAATTGTTCGGTTTCAACTCAGGGACCGAACAGGCCTGCAATAAGATAGGATAAATTCTAGGATCTCATCCACTTGCTTGAATCATTTTTGATATCTGTATCGTATTCGAACTAATTTGAACTTGCATCTTGCCTTGATTCCTGTGCGCCTCTTATTGGTTATTTTGGATGCAAGGAAATGAACCCACAAGAGTGCAACGAGACTCCCGTCGGAACACCACAAGCTACATGTGTCACCTACGACGACGAAGTGACACCAGTCGGAGGAGTTCCACTAACTCAACAGAGCCAGCAGGCAGGTCAACCTACCTCCCGATTCCGGCGCGATGACATCCCACCTCCACCGCAGTTCGTTCCACCAATGCCCGTGTTCCCACCAGGACAGCCAATCGACGGGCAACAAATATTTCAGATGATCTACGCGATGATGCAAGCACAGCAACAAGTCCAATACGAGGCTCAGCGTCGCGAAGCTAATTTCTTGAGGGACAGCATTGTGACTGCACTAGAGCAGGCCAACCTACCAGCTCGACAGCCAACTAATGGCTCAATCACTGACTTCCGCCAATTGAAGCCCCGCACTTTTTCTGGAAAAGAGGAGCCCACAGAAGTTCATGAGTGGCTCACCAACATTCGGTATCAACTTGAAGCAGCTGAACTTCCACGGGAACGCTGGATGACTGTCGTCCGAATGCAATTGACGGACAATGCCCATCACTGGTGGCTATCCGAGGAGATGCGACTCGGACCAGACCGAGTCACCTGGAAGGAGTTCTCCAGACTCTTCCAGGAAATGTATATTCCTGCCATCGCTCGATCAGAACTGCGGGACAAATTCAATGTGTGCACGAAGTTAGGGTGAATTGCAGAAAAGTCGGATACGGGGCGATGTCCGCGGATACGCATTGATTCCGGTGTGCACGCACACCCGAATCAGCTTCCGCGAAATCCCATACGTCCGTATCGACGACGCGCACGTATCTGTGAAGACCGCACACGACCAAGTCGTCCCGTTTGGCGGGGCATACTCAGTTCCGGGGTGAAACAGGGTCTAGTTTTTCCTGTTTTTGGATCGCGGTGTGCGATCACCACAGGACGCGATGCCCTGAGCGGTTTGTCCGGGCACCGAGAGGGTCATACAGGCTATGCGTTGCAATTTACGGAATCAAAATCCGAGCTACGAGCAAAAAAATACACGCACCTGAACGGGGTAAAAAAATAGGGTTTTCGTCGTGTCCGACACGTGTCGGACTCGGGGATCGAATTAGGGTTAGGGTTCAGTTCTGCGGCGGCCGGAGGCTCGCCGGAGGGAGGCTGGAGGCAGTCGGGGGCTTCGCCGGAGGCGGCCGGGCTCTCTGGCGGGGGCAGCGGCGTGCGGCAGGCGGCCGGCGGCGGGGACGAGCAGCTGCTGCTGGCTGCTGGGTCGGGGGAGGTCCACGGCGGCTGGGGACGGAGCCGGAGGCGGCGGCGCTGGCGGCGTCGTCGGCAGAGCTGGGCGGGGGCTGCTGCGGCGAGGCGGGGCGGCGTAGAGGCGGTGGCGGAGGGAGAGAGGGGAGGGGTTTCGAGGGGGCGGCCGGAGGGGTTAAATAGGGCGGAGGAGAGGGAGCGGGGCCGAGCGGGGCGGGGATCGTGGGCGGGTCAGGCGCGGGTAAGGCGGAGGCGAGGGCGTGGGGTCGTGGCCGACGGGGCACGCGGCGGCCGGCGGAGAACGCAGGGCTGCTTCGTGGGGGTGATGGAGGTAGCGGGTCGGGCGGCGGGTTCGGGTGTGGCCGACCCGACCCGACCCGATAGGAAACGGGCTGGGCCGGTCTGCGGGCTGGGCCAAAAATAAAAAATAAATAATAATAATAATAAATAAAACAATTAATTAATTAATTAATTAATTACCTTAAATAGTTTTTAGGCAATTAAAAATAGGTCTGAGGCCCAATAAAATCCCAAAAAATTACCCTAAGTCCGGTTTTCTTTTTTACACCATAAAATCATATTTTTATTACATTTTAATATTAGTTATTAGCAATTAAAAATTATAAAATCACCACTGCACCTATATAAATTCCTGAAAAATTGCAGAAAATTCCCAAAATTTGATTTTAAATAACTGAAAATTTTAGGGTAATTACAATCTACCCCCCTTAAGAGGATTGCGTCCTCGCAATCGAAGGGTAGACTACAAAGGGCACGAACTATAGAAAATAAAAGAATGCTTAGGTTTTACCTGCATCAGCAAATAAGTGTGGATAACGCTGGCGCATAACATCCTCCCGTTTCCAGGTCGATTCGCCAAGAGAGTGCTGTTTCCAAGCTACCCGAACCAGTCTGATTGTCTTTCCTCGTAGTGTCTTTTCACTGGTGTCGAGTATACCCACTGGCTGCTCCTCGTATCTCAGGCTAGGTCCCACCGAAATCTCAGAATGATCAACTATATGACTTGGGTCAGTCACGTATCGCCTCAGCTGTGAGACGTGGAATACATCATGCACTCCCTCTAAGGATGGAGGTAATGCAAGACGATAAGCCACCTCACCATTGCGCTCCAAGATATCAAATGACCCAATATACCTTGGGCTTAACTTGCCTCTGCTGCCAAATCTGATAGTACCTCTAGTGGGCGAGATCCTCAAAAATACATGCTCTCCTTCCTTGAACTCCAGGGGACGTCTGTGCGCATCGGCCCAATGCTTCTGTCTATCCTGGGCTGCACGGAGATGATTCTGAATCTGCCTTACTTTCTCCACTGTCTCCGTTACCAACTCTGGACCTAGTAATTGACGTTCGCCAACGTCGCTCCAGCATATAGGCGATCTGCACTTCCTTCCATACAACGCCTCGAAAGGTGCCATCTGAATGCTTGCCTGATAGCTGTTGTTGTAGGAGAACTCCACTAAGTGCAGATGATCTTCCCAAGATCCTCCGAAGTCCAGTATACATGATCGCAGCATATCTTCCAAGATCTGAATTGTGCGCTCTGATTGTCCGTCTGTCTGGGGATGATAGGCAGTACTGAATTTGAGCCTGGTGCCGAGACTCTCTTGCATGCTTCGCCAGAAGTGAGATATAAATCTCGAGTCTCGATCTGATACAATACTAACAGGCACTCCATGTAATTTTACGATCTGTCGCATATACATGTCGGCTAGTACTTCCGTGGATTGTCCGACTCTGAATGGCAAGAAGTGAGTCGACTTAGTGAGCCGATCCACGATAATCCATACCGCATCCTTTCCACTAGGGCTTCTTGGAAATCCAGTGACGAAGTCCATGGTAATATGCTCCCACTTCTATTCAGGTATGGGAAGTGGCTGTAACATACCTGCAGTCCTTTGGTGCTCGGCCTTTACCTGCTGGCAGACTAAGCATTTTACCATAAATCGGGCAATCTCCCTTTTCATTCCATGCCACCAGTAATATTGTCTTAAGTCCCGGTACATCTTGGTTCCTCCTGGATGAACAGAGTATATGGAGCTATGTGCTTCCGTCATCAACTCCTGCCTTAATTCTCTATTTGGAACATATAGGCAATTTCCGCACCTTAATGTCCCGTCCTCGTGGATGCGAAGTCCCGTTTGCATGCCTGCTTCGGTTCTCTCTTTCAGCCTTCGGAATCTGGCATCATTAGGCAAAGCTTCTTTGATTCTCTCCACCAGCGATGACTTAACTTCGAGGTTAGATAGCAAGCCATTTTGTCCAGGTAAAACAACATTTATCTGGAGATCTTGCAAGTCTTGTAATAGCTGAGGCTGCTCCGTTAAGAAATAAGCCGAGGGTTTTCTGCTGAGGGCGTCGGTTACAACATTTGCTTTCCCCGGGTGGTACTGCAGATCTATGTCAAAGTCTACCATCAACTCAAGCCAATGCCTTTGCCTCATGTTGAGCTCCTTCTGAGTATAAACATACTTCAAGCTCTTATGATCAGTGAATATTTCAACCTTCTCTCCATACAGATAATGCCTCCAGATCTTCAATGCAAAAATCACTGCAGCTAGCTCCAGGTCGTGCGTTGGGTAGTTCTTCTCGTGGACCTTCAACTGCCTCGATGTATAAGCGATAATCTTGCCATGTTGCATCAAGACACAACCTAGTCCACTACCGGACGCATCACTATAAACAACAAAATCTCCTGACCCTGAGGGAAGAGTCAAGACTGGTGCTGTTGTTAGATGCCTCTTCAATTCTTCAAAGGCATTCTGGCATTCTTCCGTCCATATGAACTCCTGATCCTTCCGTGTCAGCTTAGTCATCGGCTCTGCGATCCTTGAAAAATTTTCTATGAACCGCCGGTAATACCCAGCAAGTCCAAGAAAACTTCTCACTTCCGCGACAGAGGTAGGGGTAGGCCAGGTTTCTATAGCAGTGACCTTCTCTGGGTCCACAGACAGTCCTTCACCCGAGATAATATGTCCTAAGAATGGCACCTTGTCCATACAGAACTCACATTTGCTGAGCTTGGCATACAGCTTCTCCCTTCTCAAAGTTTCTAGCACAATTCTGAGGTGTTCCTTGTGCTCTTCGTGGTTCTTAGAGTAGACTAGGATATCATCAATGAATACCACCACGAACTTATCCAAGTACTGATGGAAGACTCCGTTCATCAAACTCATAAATACAGCAGGTGCGTTGGTTAAACCAAACGGCATTACTAGGAACTCATAATGTCCATACTTAGTCCTGAAGGCCGTCTTTGGGATATCTTCCTTCTTCACCCTAATCTGGTGGTAACCGGATCTAAGGTCAATCTTTGAGAATACCCTAGCACCACTCAATTGGTCAAACAAGTCATCAATGTGTGATAAGGGGTACCGGTTCTTAACAGTTACAGCATTAAGGGCTCTGTAATCAATGTACAAGCGCACAGTTCCGTCCTTCTTGGGTACAAAATGTATAGGTGCTCCCCAAGGTGAAATACTGGGCCGGATAAATCCTTTCTCCAGAAGATCGTCAACTTGTGCTTTCAATTCCACTAACTCCTTAGGTGCTAGCCGATATACCGATGAAGTGATAGGTTCGGCTCCTGGAGTTAGGTCTATTGTGAATTCTATCTTCCGATCAGGTGGTAAACCTGGAAGGTCGTCGGGAAATACATCCATAAATTTCGATATGACTCTTGGGTAACCTGAGTCCTCTTCTACAGTTAATACCCTAAGAGTTGGCTGGACCCCTTGCTCTACAGCTCCTCGGAGAAATTTAAACTCAGGAAGGCTAGGGGGTCTAAATATCATTTTTCCAAGCCGGCAATCCAGTGTCGCATGGTACTGACTTAACCAGTCCATACCAAGTACAACATCATAATCAGGCATAGAAAAGATCAGGAATTGGGCTCGCATCTCTCGGCCACAAACTACTACCGAACATGATCTACAGATATCACTAACCGGGATAATTCCACCTCCCGTTAGAATTCTCTTCATCTTCGAGAGAGGTGCGGTAGCTACTCTATGTGTGGCTACGAAACTAGCAGCAATAAATGAATGCGAGGCTCCAGAATCAAATAATGCTACAGCAGGAATTGAAGCTACTAATATGGTACCTGCTATCACTTCGCCTGCAGTAGCTTCCTCAGTGACTGCTAGTGCATATGCCTGACCTCGTCCCTGAGCGGGACCCCTTTGCTGACGAGCCTGCTGGAACAAAGCTGCCTGAGGTGGTAGTGGTGGCCTGGCTCCTCCCGACCCTGTCTGAGTTGCTCCCCCAGCTGGAAGAGCTGGCCTAGGTGCAGGTGGAGCTGGTTGATTCGGAACTCCCTCTCGACTTTTCGAGCAGTCCTTTGAGAAGTGTTGTCCGGATCCGCAAACCAGGCAGAGTCCTAGCTTGCGTCTACATTCTCTTTCAATATGACCTACTTTGCCGCAGTAATGACAAGTAGGTAGATTCTTTGATGCTGCTTTCTGAGGCAGGTTCTTCTGGGGCCGTTTGGCAGAATCCCCAGGTGAAGACTTGGACGGTGCTGAGGAGAATGGACATTTCAGGCTTGACTCCCTCCGAGTAACGCGCTCCATACGACGTGCTGCAGCAAGGACGTCGGTGTATGATGTGGGCGCGACCGATCCGATTAACTTCTGAAGCTCGAACCTGAGTCCATCAAAGAACTTCTCCGCCTTCTCTTCTTCGGTAGGAATTAGAGAAGGGGCGAAGTGGCTCAGGCGAATGAATTCGGCGTTATATTCCTCCACCGTCATGTTGCCCTAGATCAGGCGGTTGAATCTGTCTCGGAGTTCTGACCGAGCCACAGCAAGGATGTACATTTCCTGGAAGAGTCTGGAGAACTCCTCCCAGGTGACCTGATCATGTTCGAGCCTTCTTTCTTCGGACAGCCACCAATGGTGCGCGTTGTCCGTCAGTTGCATCCTGACGGCAATCATCCACTTGTCCCTTGGAAGTTCAGCGGCCTCCAACTGATGCTGCGTGTTCGTAAGCCATTCATGAACTTCAGTTGGTCCTTCCTTGCCCGAGAAGGTACGGGGTTTGAGTTGACGGAAATCTGTGATGGATCCCGTCGCTAGCCGCCTATTTGGTGGATTTGCATGTTCCAATGCTGCGACTAGGCTGTTCCTTAGGTTCTCGGCCTCATGACGTTGGGCCTCCTGTTGGATCTATTATTGTGCCTGCATCATGGCGTAGAACATCTGGAACATTTGTTGTCCATCCATTGCCTGCCCTGGAGGAAAGACAGGCATCGTAGGAGGGAACTGGGGTGGAGGCGGGATGTCATCACGCCTGAACCTGGAACTTGGCTGGCCAGTTTGATTGTTCTGAGAGGATTGTCCTCTGGTATCTGGCGTCGTTCCAGCTTCACAGGTAACCACAGCTTCAGGCGGTGTACCCAAGGGATTCTCGTCACCACTTCTGGGATCCATTACTCTGCATAAAAAGAAAACAATGAGAACGCACAGAGGAATCAAATCAGGATGCAATTCAAGCAATTAAATTGAATTCGACATAGAGTCCAAAAACGATTCAATCAATGGATGAGATCCTATAACTTATCATATCTTATTGCAGGCCTGTTCAGTCCCTAAGTTGAAACCGAACAATTTTGTTTAGGACCTGCATGGGCCACCACAAAAACCATGTCATGCCCCAGTCCCAAAATATCGAGGGACTGGACACGTGGCAATGGCCAGCATCACGCACGATGGATAACCCAATTTAATGGAGCCATCAGGGCGTACTTAAGCTGTAACGAAGGTCTACTACAATAAATCATACTAATCTCATCCATAAAGATAAAGAAATAAACTGCATAATGAAATGGAAATAAGTAGCAACAACAAGTCAGTCGGGGAAACAATCTGACTTATGTCTGAATACACTGGCTCAATAGGCCAGGAACAAAAGAGATAAACATAAAGTAAATACTGAGTACGGGATCAGGTACTCAGGAGAAGTCTTCGGCAGTCACCTCGTCTGCAGGGTTCAATTCTGCTCCAGTATCAAGTCCAGCAATAGCCTCAGCTCCTGTCCCGTATATCTCGGGATACTGCTCCTCAGCTAAACCTGGGGACATCATCCATTCCAGGTCCTCAGTGGACATAGCAAGGCACAAAATAAAATAAGCCAAATAAATGCAGTACAATTAAATAAATGAAATAGCAGGGTAAACTATATAACCATCTATGTGATATGCAAATGAGAGCAACACTAGTACTCAGGCTGAGACCGCTACAAGCTCTGTGTCGGGGAGCCGGTAGCAGTAATAACACGTAAAGGGTCTAGCTCTGCTGAAGAGTCTACAACCTCACAATAATAGTAGATATATATAGAACAGCCTGTAGCCTGTGTGTCTCTCCCCACCCAATGTAATCACGCAAACCATGATCATAACGTCTCATGTCCATGTCAGCGGGATTATAACTAATGCAACAAGTCATACTGTCTATAACTAAAAGATCTCTGTCAAGTCCTGTATCCTATACAGAATCACCATGAATATCTCAGAAAGATTCTGTCCATGTATAGTGTCAAGTATCCTGGGTTGTAGGATACTTGATATGTCAAGTACAAAAGTAAAGGGTATCGTAAATCCATCTCTAAATGACGAACCCAACATCGCGTACGGTGTTGGCACCCGACTAGGATCGGACACTAGGTACGTCATACGTTTCCTAGGTTAAGCAGTTTAAACAATTTTATATGAATTTACACAAGACATCCAGCAAAGTATTATTACAGGAAATATGAAGATAAAGACTGCAAGTTTGGCAAGGTGCACTTGCCTGATGTTTGAATTCCACTTAGGTCCTGTTCTCGGAAATTTCCAGAGATGTCTCCGAAAGCTGAAATAAACAGTACCATCACACTCAGAAGGTGTCAAATAGCTAGGAACGTCTGTCCTTGGGTCCAATTTGGAGACAAGGGCAAAAACGGTAATTTCGGGCCAAAACGGGGTCCACCGGTGGGCCCGCTTTGCACCGAAAAATGTGTCAGGGTCAACGGTCTCAAAATTTACCAAACTTAGTGTCAACAAGTCAGGAACGCTGATACGAACCCAACAGAACTTTCAGATTTGAATTTCGATGAGCCGATCACAAAATCGCCCATCGAGTGGGGCTTGTAGGGCCCACGACACGCGATTTCGTCAACGTTCTCAGAATCGAACCAAACTTGACCCACAGGACCAACGTATTGCTACGAGTCCGATGGCACAAGTTTCATCTCGATCCGACATGTGTGCACGAAGTTAGGATGAATTGCAGAAAAGTCAGATACGGAGCGATGTCCGCGGATACGCGTTGATTCCGGTGTGCACGCACACCCGAATCAGCTTCCGTGAAATCCCACACATCCGTATCGACGACGCGCACGTATCTGTGAAGACCGCACGCGACCAAGTCGTCCCGTTTGGCGGGGCGTACTCAGTTCCGGGGTGAAACAGGGTCTGGTTTTTCCTGCTTTTGGATCGCGGTGTGCGATCACCACAGGACGCGATACCCCGAGCGGTTTGTCCGGGCACCGAGAGGGTCATACAGGCTACGCATTGTAATTTACGGAATCAAAATCCGAGCTACGAGCAAGAAAATACACGCACCTGAACGGGGTCGAAAAATAGGGTTCTCGTCGTGTCCGACACGTGTCGGACTCGGGGATCGAATTAGGGTTAGGGTTCAGTTCTGCGGCGGCCGGAGGCTCGCCGGCGGGAGGCTGGAGGCGGTCGGGCTCGCTGGCGGGGGCAGCGGCGTGCGGCAGGCGGCCGGCGGCGGGGACGAGCAGCTGCTGCTGGCTGCTGGGTCAGGGGAGGTCCACGGCGGCTGGGGACGGAGCCGGAGGCGGCGGCGCTGGCGGCGTCGTCGGCAGAGCTGGGCGGGGGCTGCTGCGGCGAGGCGGGGCGGCGTAGAGGCGGTGGCGGAGGGAGGGAAGGGAGGGGTTTCGAGGGGGCGGCCGGAGGGGTTAAATAGGGCGGAGGAGAGGGAGCGGGGCCGAGCGGGGCGGGGATCGTGGGCGGGTCAGGCGCGGGTAAGGCGGAGGCGAGGGCGTGGGGTCGTGGCCGACGGGGCACGCGGCGGCCGGTGGAGAACGCCGGGCTGCTTCGTGGGGGTGATGGGGGTAGCGGGTCGGGCGGCGGGTTCGGGTGTGGCCGACCCGACCCGACCCGATAGGAAACGGGCTGGGCCGGTCTGCGGGCTGGACCAAAAATAAAAATAAATAAATAATAATAATAATAAATAATTAATTAATTAATTAATTACCTTAAATAGTTTTTAGGCAATTAAAAATAGGTCCGAGGCCCAATAAAATCCCAAAAAATTACCCTAAGTCCGGTTTTCTATTTTATACCATAAAATCATATTTTCATTATATTTTAATATTAGTTATTAGCAATTAAAAATTATAAAATCACCACAGCACCTATGTAAATTCCTGAAAAATTGCAGAAAATTCCCAAAATTTGATTTTAAATAACTGAAAGTTTTAGGGTGATTACATATGTTAACATATTTAGGTATACAATTCAACATCATCATTGAACATATATAATATGATGTTATTTCCATTTCTGAGCTAGGATTTATGGAATGTGCAACAAGTGTTATATGCTGAAATTTTATTTCAATTCAGACTTGATATATTTTAGTAAAATTGATGTGTAGACTAAATCATATATTCTATTGACATGAATTTTTTTGTGTCTATTCCTAACACATATATGCATGAAACCCTATTCGTAGATTTTTTTTAAAATATCAAGGAATTGAAGATGCAGCTAGATTTGTAGCGTACGATTTTCATAATATACAATGTTACGTTGTGTAGCATAATTACATAGCGTAACATAATTATGTAACGTAATATAATTACGTAACAAATGTAATTATGTAACATAATAAATCTTTGTAACATAATAGAGGTGTGTAACATAATGGAAACATGTGACGTTACGTAAGTACGTAATGTATCAAATTTATGTAACATAACGAAATTACGTGAAATCTTGAAAAATATTCATAACTAATCCTAATTTTCTAAACCTAATTTTTGTATCCTATGTTAAGTTAGGTTTCATATGACAAATTATGATATGGATGTTTGAAAGTTAAAGTGGTGAATCAGATATTTGAATTTGATAGAAAATGGGTATTATTGAGGAATCGAGAATGTCAAATTAAATCACCTTATCGTAAATCAAAATAGTATGCATAGGTTAATGCTTATGTTTAAATCCTATTATATGTCTATGTTATTTGTTAAGTATTAAAGATTGCAACCTATGCTAAAAATCATTGGTTAAGTAAATTGAAAGATTAATATACGACAAGTGTGTTTATTGTATATATTCATTTATATGTGGAGTAGGTAGTGATTCCTTTATATATTCAGTAGTTAGGTTTGTAGAAGCATAAAAAATTTCTACCTTGTGCCAACAGTAATCAAAGGTCATGCACCGCAGTGATCAAGTCCCCTGCGTCATAATGATCCAGTGTCATGCGCCGATCGTTTTATAACTAGTATTCCCATGTGCCAGTAGTGCAATGCGCCGCTAAGTAACTAGTGTTCCCATGCACCAGCAGTGCCTTGCGTCACTAAGTAACTAGTGTTCTCATGCATCAGTAGTGTCATGCGTCACTACTTCCTCAAGCATCCCCATGCTCCAAGGGGAAGGACACTTCACAGATGCGCCATTGCAGTTCCTGTTGTTATCTCCTCCATGCTTCTGTTCAAAGTATTCTTAACTTAAAAAACTTACAAAGTTTAGAAATTTTGAAGGAGATCTTGTAGAAGCATACAAATCATGCATGCCACATAGAGCTCATGTCCCTTCAAAATGAAAGTAAGCCACAGAGGAGCCACATAGAGCCCATGCAGTCCGAACAACCAAGAAGTTGGAAGCCGCATAAGAAGAATCCATGCGGCCTAAACAACCACAAAGTAAGGGGCCGCATCAGATCCCCTGACACGACATTCAATGCCTGTCAGAAATTCTGACATACCACTCATCATCCATAGCGCTTCGAGAATCGTGAGAAAGGCGACGACTCATAAAAAGACGAAAGCCACATTGGTGCAATAATGACTTCGTCAGACGTGCCATGCCATATTTTTCCTCATATGCGGCTACGGCCCTATGTGGCCTTGTCATCATGCAACCAAAGTATCCATTCGACCAAGGCTAGACGAGAGTTTGCATGCGGCCACAATGTCATGCAGCCAAAGTGTCCATAAGACCAAGGCCAAAGGAGAGCACATATGCGGCCAAGACGTTATGCGGCCATGAGGCTATGTGACTAAGATGTTATATGGCTTTCAGCTTGCAAGGTCTGTCCGTTGTAAACGAAAAGATCTTCACGCAATTAGTGCTGATTACGTGTCCAGCTGACCGAGTCACACATACAAGGGAGTTGAAAACAACCCCGAGATCTTATCAAATAATAGATCTCAATTGAAGCCGCATGGTAGCCTGCCCATAGTATGCGGTTATAGTTACAATAGCATTCTGTTGAAAGAGCCCCCTGCGGCCACCAAACAGAAATATATACGGCACCTATAGTCCATCAGCATTATGGCTATAAATAGGAGAAACTTGGACGTTCCAAAGGGTTGGTTTTTCTGCTTCAGAGACCATACCCCCCCCCCCCCCCGGGTGAGCTACGTACGTACACACAAGCTCAAGAGAGAGAAAAGAAGAAGAGAGCATCATCATTCCCTCGTCGGACCGTCAACGAAGTAAAAGAGTCGCTGCAGTACTCGATCTCCATCGTCACGTTTTCCAGATCAAAAATATTGTACTTAGATTTTATGTCTATGATTTTTTTGTACTTTTTGTTAGTTTTTAAACAAAAGTTTCTTAAACTTACTTTAATGACGAACAAGGTTTATTTCTTAGAACTCTATATTTTCTAAAATCTTGTGTCTTATGGTTGGATGGACTAGCATATAAGGCTAAATGGTATTGCTAAAGTATGGTAGTTGAGGTGAGAATAATTCATTTTCTTTTCACCATTATGATTCCTTGTCTACTATATTAACTGCATGAGTCCGGTGTTGAGTTATTCCATCAAAGAAAGTTAATCCAAGTAATTCTATAGAGAGTTTCTCCGGGTCTATTTATATTATTGTGTTTGGAGTTCGAAATATAATAAAGACTTTGCCAAAAATTATGAAAATTTAGAAAGATAACCTAATTTTAAAACTTAACACTATTGTATCGTACTAAATCATAAACCTAGATAGTTGTACATTAACTAGAGAGATACTCATAATAACCCTAAAAATAATAGAGGTCGAACTATCTAAGCCTTGGACTCGCAGGACAGAGACACACGGACATGCAAGCATAATAAACATGAATTCTATTGTACCTATCTATTCAATTAAATAGAATATCATATTGAGTTGTATTCTCGTATTACATGATATTGGTACGCACAGAAAATTTACCTATGATATTCTAATAGTTGGAAAATCCTCCTGAATAATATTTGTATTCATGTGATACCTATCATGATACTTACCTAAGTCAAGAAATGTCAGACCTAATAAGATAATAGACTTGTAGTTGGTTGTGATTATAGAATAGAGCATTGGGTGAAAGAGAATAATTTGAATCACATCGTACGAAATATTGGTAATATAATTAAAACTGATCAATATATGTTACTCCTTCGCAAGGCCTTGCGTGTGTAAGAGGTTGAGTGCTTAGCTCACTTTTCCTGACCTGAACACTTGTTTACACCTATTTCGATTAAAAATTTGATTAGGTGTATTAAGTGATATATAATTTTATTCCCTACGGGAAAGGGCCAGACTACTAAGTATCGTGCCAACATGCCACAGGCTGATCCCTGGTTACAAGATTATTGTCCAGAAAGTATTCAAGTGTGAGATCCAAACACGTTCTATAAATTTGTGTCACGTCCCGCCCTTGAATACTGGGTAAATACGAGAACGGACATGCCAGCTACCCCGTACAAGATATAAAATATTGTACAACGATTACGGCTGTCACTAGACAAGGGGGTGCATACTGCAATCAAGTCTCCTATGGTCTCTCAGAATATCTATGTCTCAATAATCAATCAATTAGAAAGCAATAAGAAATAAGCATGTATGATAAAGCAGTAAGGCATCATCGACGCTCTATCAAAATGAACAAGAAACTAGCTATACAAAATTCTTAGCTAGTACAGTGCCAAGTAATACATAGTTGTTGTCAGCTACAGTCTGAATAATTACAAATATGTACATAAATTGCCGGCTAATAGGTGTCGGTGGCTAAACGTCCTAAATGGTACAAAATACTAAAATGGAGAAGCAAAAACCAACTCAAGTCCCACAACGAGCATGCTCCTGGTATGCACCATTGGTCAGGTAGAAGGTTGAATCCTCGGCTCCGCTACGAGATCTGGCAAAAAAAAATCAGCGGGGTCAGGCCCCGAATAGCAAGTACTACAAGGAAGCACAAGTAAAAGAACAAAAACCAAGAAACAACAGAAAATATAAGACCCGTATCGAAATCATAGGTGTGTATTCTGTCATCGAGGTAGTAGGACACCTCTACAACCAAATAGGGATAAGGGGTATCGTACTACGCCAAGACAGAGTACAGTCCACAATTTTGGATAGGCTAAGAGCATCTGCGTCATAGTTTTGGTTCATAGGTTATCGTAGCACAACAGTCCAACCCTACAACCAAACAAGAACAAGGGTTAGACCACCGTATCACGATAGTCCATGTCCTAAGACTACTAACATATGATACAATACGCAAACAATTACAGTGAGTCCAACACAAGCAATTTAGAGAGTCCAAGTAAGTCGACCAATCAGTCATACGGCTTGCTAGGTGGTATATATATATATATATATATATATATATATATATATATATATATATATATATATATATTTGCGAAGAAAAGTTTAAACGACACTTTTGTATTACAAAATTTTAAAGAAGAAAGAAGAGTAAAAGAGATCCTAAACAGGAATCTAAGTACAATTAATTCTAAAAAAGTATAGATGTAGTGATCTGATCTATGGACTATCACTTTACTTCTTGGACCACATGACGACGAAGAAATACAAGGATGATGTGAACAACTTGAAGAGTCGAGCAATAAGAAAGCTTTGGCAACAACGACATGACAAGCTTTTATTTCTCTCCTTCTGTTCTTGAATTTCAAAGACTTAAAAAATTTAGTCCTTTTCTGCCTTTGTAACGTACATAATGATCCTATATTTATAGGATTTTAGAGCAGTTATGACAGTGTGCGCACACTTTGGACAATTCGTACTGTGCGCGCACTTTTGGTAGACTAATACGCCATGTTCTTAATGAGTGGGTGCACAACTTGCTGCTTGCTTGACACGTAGCTTCCTATACGAGGAAAGTATAGGTCGTGGGGAAAGTTATTTATACACGTTTTACGAGAAGCATAGCATATATGATACATAATCATAACTCTTCATTGTCAGTTATGATAATAGGCGCACTTTGGAAGTGGTTTGGAGATTGGTGCACTTTTGGAATGGCTATACAACAGCTTTTTTGAAGAAATTGGCCAGCGACACACTTTTGATGAAGTTGGCACATCGGCGCACTTTTGAAGAAGTTGGCACAGCGACGCATTTTCGAAGAAGTTGGCACAGCGGCGCACTTTTATAGAAGTTGGCTCATCAGCGCACTTTTGATGAAGTTGGCACAATGTCGCACTTTTGATGAAGTTGGCATAGCGCGCACTTATTGAAGAAGTTGGCACAATGGTGCACTTTTGATAAAGTTGGCACAATAGCGCACTTTTGATGAAGTTGGCACATCGGCGCACTTTTGAAGAAATTGTCAGAGTGTCGCACTTTTGATAAAGTATGCACAATGGCGCACTTCTGATGAATTTGGCATAATGGCTAGATCGCTAAACGACAACCTGGGTCTGCGGGCTGTAGCTTAACTGTAATGATGATTTCTGACTCCTCGACTACTATTCGGCTATCAGATTCATTGTATTTAATGTTTGGAAAAAAAATAGATATGCAATTTATGCGCCTGTCTTTGTTGACGAAAATAGCTTGAAAGTGCGCCATCCTTTGAAACAGAATGAAAGTGCGTCATTCTTCCCCTAATAAGTTTATTTATAGGAAACTGCGCCATCTTCAAGCGGCACACTTTTTATGCTCTACAAGACCCCTTTCAAAGTTTTTGAATTCGTTCAGATGAATTCAAAATACTTTGAACTAGAAGCATAAAAGTTGTTGAGATATTTGTGCGCACACTCTGGGCAAAATTCTAATATTTTTGCTGACGTGACCACGAGGCATGCATGTATCTTGTCAATTCAATTTTGACTTGTTCTTTGATTTGATGATGTCTTTGAGGAGGTGCAGGCGGCTTTTCAGGAGTAGTTTTCAAGAACTATGATTAATTTGACACGTCTTCTCCTATAAATAAGAGCAAAACTTTACCAACATTCCCAGACTTATCTTTTTCTTGCTGTGAGACGTGAGCATGGCTACTGTTAAGCGTGAATCTAAGAAGATGACCAAAACATCATGGCAATATTGGCTTTGCTAACTGCCGAGAAGACATAAGATGAGACGCTTCTCAACCTATGTTGTCCCCTACTAAGGCAGAAAATAAAGTGATCCATGTACAACTGAGTAGAGAAAATATCTTCGATGACCTCGTTGGTCTTTTATTGAATGAATTCACTCTGCCCCAGACTGATGTTGATGATCTCCTTATCATGTTTGCTGCCTTGGAGGAATAAGAAGGACAGGTCAAAATAACGGCTACCCATTGATTGTTTATATATTCTGATATTTGCATTTTGTATGCCCTTGCGATGTTCGCAAACACTGTTGAGCCTGATGATTCTGATCCCTAATACATAAGGGCTATTTTTCTTTCTTTCATATCTGTAAGCCTCTATTAAAAGATGAATAAAAACTTTTGGTGTTTTTTGAATAATGATTGTTTATTGTTGACCCATTTATTTATTATGCATCTGACATTAGATACAAATAATATGTTAGAGTAAAAACGAGATCAGAGGTAATGTTGACGTGATATGTTTCAAACAGGATCCCACCAAATATATCTGACATGGCAAAAAATAATTATGTGGGGGATTTAGTGGATTTGTTACCAAGGCATACTCATGTTGAGTAAAAATAACAAATTTTGCAGGATGCAATACTATCAGAGGTGATATGGACGTGATAGCTCACTATTTACTCCGCTGGGGAAGAGAAAAAAATAGTAGTTCAAGGGCGAACTATTGTCTTCTCTTTAGGGGATAATAAATGGAATATGATTCAGAGGTAATATGGACATGAATCATATTACACTTATTGACTGGTGCATAAACATGTGAGATTATTTTTAACCCAACTGGGGATCAAGAATATGATATCCTTAAAATAACTGGGCTTTAAGAATATAATATTTTTGTTGGAGAGAATCGTTTAGATGATCTCAATGAGAGTGTTCCATTGGATCTGAGTATTATCCCACTGGAAAACTTTTAGGACCCATTGCCAATGTCTTATTCAAAATGAATATAGGTAACAGTTCGAGAGACCGTGTAGGCTACGAGTTGCTGGAGATTAAAAAAATACATTTGCTGTACATTTTATTTTAATCTGCGGAGATGAAGAAGAATATGTCGTGCTTAGACATAATACTTCTTGAGAAATTTACCACTGACATCATCTATAAGTCTCTGTTAGGCTTCGCTAGCCTGAATTGTGGCTTAGAGATGGCACCTCTGGAACTTCCTGCACTGGAAAGTCACCAAATTAGAGTGACACCACATTGCGGTAACTAGCTTGTCGTCATTATGAAGGGTGATAACTTCAGTATCAATCAGTCGCTGGATACATTTCTTTAATGCATTACAATCTTGTATAGCAAGATTTATATATCGATGGTATATGCGGTACTTTGGATCGTCGATTCTGTCTGCCTCTTCATGATGTATAATGTCAAGCAATTTGATCTTATCATCCTTCACTAATGCATTCAAGATGTTGACAACATCGTCGTCGTCAAAGGAATAAGTTTTCTTTAGCCTGAGTTATAGCTTGGGTGTTGAAGAACCCTTAGAGACAATGATAGCAAGAGTCTCCTTTGCTTTATCAGTGCGATTATCGCCGTTGTTGAGGGTGAAAGGGCGCTTCCCTTTATATTCTGTATTGGGATTTTATAATCCCAAATTACGTGCCACCTTCGCGCTACCTTTAGCAGCTTTTGGCCCCGATAATGAACACCGTCCAGTCTTAAAATTGAATTGGACCCGTCCAGATCCCTACTATAGGCACTAGATTATTTTGACAAGTAGCGATAAATACGGAGTCTAGAATACCGGGGACAACTTTAGAGTTGCTTTCCTGAAATATTATATAAATTTGTGAGAGGATTCCCTCTCCTTCTGTCTGATATCGATGAGCAAAGACATCGTCATATTCATGCCTCCCTAGTAGAATCATGAGAGAAAAATATACTTTACATTATCAAACGAAACTATGATACCAATCGTAGGCTATGCCGGCCAAGCATCCCACGAACAATCTGGTGAGGAGAGCGTCATTTTTCTGCAGGTGAGCCATCATCATGTTGAAGTAGTTAATATATTGGATCGGCGATGTCTTGCCTTCAAACAAAACCATCGATTGGGGTTTATATTTAGGAGGGAAAGGAATATTATCCTAATGAGGAGGATAAGGTTGTTTCACCCCCAGCTTACGGAGTTGGTCTTTGTTCTTTAAAACATCCACCTGTGCATGCAATTTTCGGATGGCTTCGAGAGGATCTTCTGGTCGGAGTGGTATAGCTGACTAATAAGATCCTGGTTGAACATGTATTATCACCGACGGAGGTCCACTCCCAATATTGAAAAGATTAAGAGTTGGCACTGCCGACTCTTTGTTTAGGACTATTTTTGAATTTGTGTTACCCTGCAGAGGTGTTGTTCCAGGAGTAGGCTGTGCATGTATGAATGAAGCCACTTAGACAGGTACCGGTTTAGTAGAATGTTGGGCTGTCATCATTTGATGCATATTTTGCATCATAGTGTGCATGTCCCTAAGAGCTACCTCTAATGAGTTGAGGCGTTGTTAGGTGTCTTCTGATGGAGAAGTGTCTTGTTCGTCACCGATGGCGTAGATGCTAACATCTCTGTATAAAACAGAGGGATTGGTAGAAAGAACGGTGTAGTTGGAGTCTACACTGTTAGTTTCAGAATCAGGGGGATTGCTACCCCTAGCCTCGGATTCTGAGGAATAGGGATTACTGCGAAGAACGAGCTCTCGTCTTCGAGAACGGGTATTTTGGTATACTCCTTCAAAGGATTTGACAAGTTGGTCAAATTTTCTCTGGCTAGGTGTTCTTGAAGAAATTTGTCTTGATTTTCTCCCACCACGGGGAAGATGCGAAGCCATGTACGCTGTAGTAAAGAGCGATTCGTCATCATCGTACTCCTTGTTGTCAACTTGCTTTGTATGTCGAGGTTTGAAAGATATAGTATAGGTCAACTGGTCAAACACATACCGTTTTGTTGATGCACAACAATATTTGATTACAACTCTATGACAATTGCAATGATATTCATTAAGAAATACCGTTGTAAAGTCAGATGGGTCTCTCTCTTTAAGCTTTTGATTATAAGCTCACGTAAATCGAAAGAGGGAAGAGAAGAGTAGGAAGAGGGCAGACTTTGCTTCTTTAAATGAGATATATTGAATCTTTCATGCACATTTTTGGTCCTCTATGTGTAGAGTGAAGTGCTGGCTTGATTAGCGAATGATTCTTCACCTCGCGCACAATCAGCATATTGTGAAGAGGTTGACCCTACTTGGCGCACTTTCTACGATGTAGGCAGAGTTGGCACAATTTGTCTACGTGCATTTGATTTTGTACGAAGGTGTTGGTATGGTGCACTAATAGTAGGCTTCTGACGAGTGGCTCATGACTTTCCCTCCACTGTGCGTGTAATCATGATATTAGGAGAATGATTCTTCCTGACTAACTTTTGTCTCTCTTTGAAGAGTGCGCCTGTAGAGAGATTGGTTTGGACAGCGGGGTGCATGACTTGCTTGCCCCACATATTACAACAAACATGCACAGGTTTAAAAGCTTTGGTATGGATCACCTTTGCTTGATATTGTGCGAGTTGCACGATTTGTATCCCTTGTTTAATGCAAAGGACTCAGAAGCTTGGGTGTGGATCATCCTTTGCTTGATATTGCGCGAGTTGCACGATTTGTATTCCTTGTTTAACGCAAGGGACTTGTCCACCAAATTATTGACCTGAGTTTGGTTGACAGAACTGACCCGGTAGTTTCCTTCAATAATAATATTTTTTCCTTGTTGGCAACAACTTCGGGATATGCATAACGAGGCTTAGGCACCCACAGTTTGCGGGTTCTCCTCGACTTTAGTGCGGATGGGGGGTTAGCACTACCCCCAGAATGGAGCATTTCTTCGTATGCTTATTGGTTGAACTTCACGACCAAGGTCTTCTGTATCGAACCGACCGATACAGCATCGAGTTGAGCTATCACCTTCTCGTCAGAGGAGAAAGTATTCCCCAGCAGAGTCGCCATCTTGTTTGTGAAGAAAAGTTTAAAGAAACTTTGTATTATAAACTTTTAAAGAAGAAAGAAGAGTACAAGAGATCCTAAACAGAAATCTAAGTATAATTGATTCTGGAAAAGTATAGCTATAGAGATCTGATATGCGAACGATCACTTTACTCCTTGGACTATGTCATGACCCACACCCGAAAAATTGGGCATGAGTCGTGGGTACGTCCAGCCTATGTCGCAGCATCGGCGGTAGAACGCTGTCTAGGTCAACTATCTAGATAACTCACAAAAAAATCTGCCATGACCTCTCCAAAAGGAGGGCAACCACGCAATCAATATATAAACCTGTCAAGATCTCAACTCCAAACGGAGAAGCAATATCATAATGATAATCAAGTACTCAATTATGAATCTAAGCACGATAAGATAACAAAGAAGACTAACAACTCCAAAGTCTAACCAACAACAACTACTATAACAACCACCACATCAATAATAATAATACATCATCCAAAAATAATATACAATACAAGGTCTCAATCCAAAACCGGAGACAAATTTGGTACTAAAAGCTAATAAAACAACAACAAGATCCTAGTGATCCCGGCTACCAACCCGAAAATCACTCATAAACTAGAGGGTCCCTGTCTGCACCATCGACAGGCTCAGGTCCATAAAACGTCAGACACCAATCCTCCGGATACTCTAAAAAATATGTCCAGTCAGGACTGGAGCAAGTACATCTCTAACAGCAGTTCCATTTAAATGATAAAAACTATAAAACAGTTATAACAAGTAGCAAGAAGAATGAAGCAAGTATGAAACAAAGAAATATGTATAACTGGTGCATATAGGTAAAGATGCATGGATATCAGAGCAAGATAGTAATAACTGTAAGATACAAGAAATCTAAACTAAGAGTAAGTCTGTGCACATGAACGTGTGGTGAGTCCAGCATGAAATACATGTAGTGAGTCAAGTCCAGAAACATGTAAGTGAGACCAACAAGAATGCAAGTGAGTCCAGACTATAAAGAATGAACTCGGTGTCTTTGAAATACTTGTTTCGACATGTAAACGGCTAGGGGTAAGTACGGCTCACCACGCACTGAGTGCGCGGCTGCTATCATTCCAGATTAGACCAGAGGGAGTAATTCCTGATGATTCTAGATGGAAATGTTTACATGTCTACTCGAGTATTTTCCTGCCCCGACTAATACAAGTGGATCCAAGACCCGACACGCAAATCAAGATGAGTCCAGCCTGAACATGAGTGATGCCTGTAGGTGATGCCTGTAGTGATTCCAGAATAGAGGCCAGAAACATAAAATGTACGTGTCGCAAGTAAATGAATCCAGAAATATCAGTCAATGTCCCGTATTGTGCCAGAATAATCAGATGATACTATACTAGAAGCTGAATCATAATAATTATCAGATAATGAAAACTATCAGAGAATGTACTCGCCTGACGTCCTGAGCAACTTGCGATCCGAACCGGTATCGCAAGGACCTATTGCGAAAAGTAAGGTTAAACATGGTTCTAATGAGTTAAACAGTTATAAAATAACTAAAAATAGGCTTCTAGGGTCGTTCTAGGTCGAACGGGTCAAACCGGTAAAATCTGGGTCAAAAAGTCAACTCTATGTCCAAAAAGTCAACTATGGGTCAAAACTAGGTCAAAAGTTGACTTTGGCGGTCAACCGAGTCAACTACGGTCAAGTCTAGGTCAAACTAGGGTGCTCCTGAAATTCTAGGTCAAACCGAGGTCATTAAGCTAGAAAACTCATAAACTCGCCTCCTTGAGATACCGGGATACCCTCGGTATCCGATACCTCAACCTACGCTATATACCCCGGCTATACCCGCTAAAACCTATGCTAGCACGCGTAAATATATACACATAAGCATATAAAAATCACTCTAATACTATTCCTAGGCTATTGCTTAAATACCCCGCTCGAAACCCAATACCTTGGTTATCTCAAGGTATTGAGATACCGTTCTAAACTTAACCCGACTACCCCTCTAGCTAACTAACTATGCATAAACATATATATCTAGCTATAATCTAGGCTAAAATATAGATATCTAATACATATAGGCATATACCTATATATATATATACCCAATACCTTACCTTACCTATACATATATATTACTATAGGTATATAGATATCTATATCTTAGATATCTAAACTATCTACCTAGCTATATGTATATCTATTTATAAATCTATCTCTCTCTCTCTCTCTATATATATATATATATATATATATATATATATATATATATATATATATATATATATATATATATATACCTCAGATATTTACCTATCTAACTATATAACTATCTATATAGATATCCATTTACCTAGATATCTATCTACCTATTCATGTATCTTTCTATCTAATACCTATTTATCTATTTATCTAGTATCTATCTAACTAACTATCTATCTAACTATCTAGTATCTATCTATCTAATATCTATCTAGCTATATATCAATCTATCTATATCTATGTATATATCTAACTAAAATTCTATCTAACTATTTATCTATTCTAGATATCTACATATCTATTTATCTATCTACCTAGGCATCCATCTATCTATGTATCTATTTATCTAACTATGTATCTATATATCTTTCAATCTACCTATCTATCTATCTCTCTAACTATCTATACATCTACCTATCTATCTATAGTTATATCTATCTATCCATCTTATATCTATCTATATAGATAAACATATATCTATATCTCTCTCTCTCACTCTCACTCGCTACACGCCAATGCAATACGCTGCTAGCTGTTGCTGCGGCTTAAAACTGCTGCTGCTACTGCTTTTTACTGCTGCTGCTGCTGCTTTTCTGCTGTGCTGCTGCTGCGCTCGAGCGAGCTGCTGCCGCGACGCTGCCGCAGCGTTGCGGCTGCTGCTGCCTGCTGTTCTGCTGCAGCGCTCGAGCGAACTGCTGCACCGCTCGAGCGAACTGCTGCCACGGCGCTGCTGTCTGCTGTTCTGCTGCTGTGCGCACTGCACAGCAGCGCACTCGCTGCGGCACGCACTGCTCTACCACACGCACACACACAGACACGCCCACACACAGACACACACATAGATACATATATATCTATATATATATATATATATATATATATATATATATATATATATATATATATACAATCATACACAAATATATATATATATATATATATATATATATATATATATATATATATATATACAATCTAACATATAAATATTCTAACACACACTCTAACATATAAATACACACACACACATACAAGCACATACATACATATATCTATATATATATATATATATAAACACACATCTATATATATATACACACATATATCTATCTATCTATATATATATATATATATATATATATATATATATATATATATATATATATACACATACTAATATATATATACATATACACACACACTCAAGCATATATATATATATATATATATATATACACTCACTCACACACTCTCACTCTCACACACCCTTACACACACACTCTCACACACACTAACACACACTCTCACAAACACACAACCACACACACAAACACTCATACATATATACACATACACACATACATATATATATACATATATATACACAATACCACAACGCACAACGCCCCACCAACGCACGCCCAACGACCCCGACACGCACAAACACCTATAAATATGTAAAATATAGTCCGAGAATTCTAGCACACACTCTCCGAAGCTAAGCCAACGCGCGCACAAGCCCGAAACTAGAAAACCACGCCGAAATGGCCGTTCGGTCATTTCGACGAACACGCGGTGTGCGGTTCAGAAAATCTCCTGAAATGCACACCAAACCAACTCGAAATCGGTCCAAAATTTATTCACGGGTCCTAAACGATGTCTAGATCCTAGAAAAAATGCTACTGCGTCGATTCTAGGTCCGTGGCGAAAACGCGTACGCACTCAGAATCGGCGACGACGAAAACCCCAAAAATGCCCGAAACGTCCGTTTCTCCGCGACACGACTTCCCGTGTCCGAACGAAGACACGCACTCACCCTCAAGACACCCGACAACGTCTACCTAGGTCCGTCTAATCTAGGGCATCACCCAAAATTGGGCCAAATTCGAATTCCACCCGAAATTGACACAAAACCTAGTGTTAAAGTCTCCAAATCCAACCAAACTAGTTCCAACTTTCTCCCACGGGTAGCCTAAGGGTCTAAGAAGGTTCTAAACTATTAATTACACTATACAAGAGTAATTACAAGGGGAAATTTAGGGTTTACCTCTTGGGAGTTGGAATCCCAAGCCAAAATCTCCAAAATGCTCAAAATCCACCAAACCAAGCTTCCAAGCTCCCAATCCAAGCTCCAACACCAAATCTAGGCTCTACCCACCTAGGTTGGAGAAGAATGTATGGTTAAGGTTAATCATTCATGGAGAATAGAAGAAGAAAGAAGAGAAATGGGTACTTACTTGAAGTAGGAAGGAGAAAGGAAGAAGAAAAATGAGTGGAGAAGAAGAAGAAGAAGAAGAAGAAGAAGAAGAAGTGGAAAAGAAGAGAATGGCTGCTGTGTTCTCACTGGAATGGGGGTTTGGTCGGGTGGGAGCATGAATAAAGGGGTTCACAAGTTGGGAAAATTACCAAAATGCCCTCCCCTAAATTGGTTTTGGGTTTTGGGTTCCAAAAGCACTCAAACTAACTCCAAATCTCTCCAACTAACCCACTTAAAATATAATAAATATTCTAAACCCACAAATAAGTCTCACAGGGGTGTGGGTTGGGTCGTACATGGGTCCACTAGGGTCTGACATGGGTCCAGGCTAGCCAAAATCCTAAAACAATCAATATAAAAATAATACAATCAATAATTAAATATAAATACAATTAAATATAAATAATACATAATTAACTAAATTAAAAATAAAAAAATACCCGGCTCTGAAAATGGGGTGGTGACAGACTACACGACGAAGAAGAAATGCAAGGATTCTGTGAACAACTTAAAGAGTCGAGCAATAAGAAAGCTTTGGCAACAACGATACGACAAGCTTTTATTTCTCTCCTTCTGTTCTTCAATTTCAAAGAATTAAAAATTCTAGCCCTTTTTTGCCTCTGTAACGTACACAATGATCATATATTTATTAAATTTTAGAGTATTTATGACAGTGTGCGCGCACTTTGGACAATCTGCACTGTGCGCGCACTTTTGGTGGACTAACATCCCACGTTCTTAATGAGTGGGTGCACAACTTGCTGCATGTTTGACACGTAGCTTCCTATATGAGAAAAATATATGTCATGGGGAAAGTTGTTTGTATACGTTCCACGAGAAGCATGGCATGTATGACTCGTAATTATAACTCATCACTGTCAGTTGCGATAGTAGGCGCACTTTGAAAGTGGTTTGGAGATTGGCGCACTTTTGGAATGGCTATACAAGCGCTCTTTTGAAAAAATTGGTCAGTGGCACACTTTTGATGAAGTTGGCACAATGGCGCACTTTTAGAGAAGTTGGCACAGCGGCGCACTTTTGAAAAAGTTGGCACATCGGCACACTTTTATTGAAGATGTTGGCACAACGGCACACTTTAGATAAAGTTGGCACAACGACGCACTTTTGATGAAGTTGGCACAACGGCGAACTTTTAAAAAAGTTGGCACAACAACGCACTTCTGATAAATTTAGCACAATGACTGGGTTGCTAAACGACAACCTGGGTCTGCGCGCTGCAGTTAAGCTGTAATGATGACTTCTGACTCCTCGACTGCTATTCGACTGTTAGATTTATTGCATTTAATGTTTGGGGGCGAAAGCAGACATGCGATTTGTGCGCCTGTATTTGTTGACGAAAACAACTTAAAAGTGCGCCATCCTTTGAAATAGAATGAAAGTGCGCCATTCTTCCCCTACTGAGTTTATTTGTAGGAAACTGCGCCATCTTCAAGAGGCACACTTTTTAAGCTTCTAATATATATATATATATATATATATATATATATATATATATATATATAGGAATTCTCAAATCGTGCTATGTCCGAACAGGGCTAGCCGTGCCAAGTATACAATGATACATGTGATATACACCGGTCCCTCATAAGGCCACATCGCCAAACAAGATCAGTAACAGTCCCATGTTTCCTATAGAAAAAATGTTGGCTCGGCATATAATAATCGGATACTGCACTCCACTAGTGCAGATGATATATAGTATCCATGGTGGCCAGCCTTCACTGCATGACGAATGTCTGGGGGTGGCTGACACGAAAGATCTCGGGGTCCCATTCCCTTCCAATGTTGCTACAAATTTTTGCTACCTAATTAGCCCTACAGTTTTCTGGAATCTCGTGTCGTGGCCACACGATCATCCTCCTAGATGTCGTACCTCAGTACGAGTATGCTAAGTATAAATTTATATTGGTTCATGTGGTCCCAATTTAGATTTATTCTGTGCGTAATGCCACAATCAATCAAGCATCCTAGCCACGGTACATTGACTAGCTACATGAATGTCCGTATAGAATTTCTCAGTATATTGTACTAGTATGAATGTACCAAGAATATATAAATGACATAGCACCTCAGTGCGTATGTAGAACCTCAGTGCACATGCAAGATAGCACACTTATGTGCGTAATCAAGAAGTATCAGCACAGATACAAGTAGCAAAGTCAGGATATACGGTAAATCAGCCAGTCAAGTAAAATTCTCTACGCACATCGTAGCATGTATAATAGGTCAGGTATATGGTCAGGTAATGTTAAGAAATCCAGAGAGTTAAAAAAAATAACAAAAATGGGCCAGGACAACTAACCTGGTAAAGGTGCGCATGAAACAGTGCTTGCATGTTCTGAATAATTTGGAACCTTTCAGTAAAATGGGAATAACTCTCTCATACGAACTCCAAATGAGGTGATTCAAAATATTTGAAAAGCTAAGACAGAGATCTACAATTTTTATGTTTTGAGTTTTCCAAGATTCAAACTATATCAAGGTTAAATCAGGCATGAATGATCGTGTATGACAACTCTAGAGGGGGGTGAATAGAGATTATGTATGCAGCGAAATAAAATCACCTGTTAAAAACTATGTTTCGTGTAGTTAGTAATAAACTACTAATTATAAGTGAAGTCGATATATAAAATAGTTGTAGCTAGCAAGACATGTAATCCCCCTGATTTTCAAAGAATTTTAAATTTGGAATTTTTCACCATTTCTGGAATTACTGTGATTTTTCTGAATTTAAAACCAGGTTCTTTAATTTTAATAAATTTTTAAATGTTATTAATTAATATTAAAATATTATGAAAATAATATTTTATGGTGTAAAATGAAAAACTAGACATAGGGTATTTTTCCGAGAATTTATTGGACCCCGGATGGATTTTTAAACACATAAAAACTATTATTATTAATTTACCTATTTATTAAATTAATAGATATTTATTTATTATTTTTTATAAGACCAACCCATTATCCCGGCCCAACCCACCAACCCGGCCCAATGGGCGGCCCAGCCCGCATTGCTGCCGGGTCGGGTCGGGTCCGCCGCCGCCCGACCCGTCCACCCGCTTCAACCGAACCCGTTAGCACCTTTCCCTCTCCCCCGACCTTACGATTCCCCTTCCCGCGCCGGAAACGGCCGCCGTCCGCCGCCCGTAGCTGGCCGAGCCGCTTCCGCTTCCTCTTCCTCTTCCCCTCGCCGGACAACTCCTCCGCTTCGGCTCCCCGTACCCGCCGGCCGTCCCTCTCCCCACCTCCGGCTATATAAAGCCTAAACCCTCCGCCCGGCTCTTCCCCCACCGTGCCCTAGCTCCAACGCTTCCCCCGCCTCCGCCAGCAACCGACCCAGCTCCGCCCGAGCTCGGCAACGCCTCGCCGACGACGTCCCCCGCGCCGCAGCCACCTCCCACCTCCTCCCTTTCCCCGCTGCCTGAACTCCCTCCGCCCAGACCCTGCCGCAGCCGCCCGAGTCGACGCCTCCGTGAGCAGTCGGCCGCTCCTCAGCCCTCGGCCTCCTCCGGTCGGCCTCCCCCGTCCAGCACAGCCTTGGACACGGACACAAGCGCCTGAACCCTAACCCTAGTTCAGGACACGGATTGGGAACAGTGTCGGACACGACACAGACACGGAGATACGCTGTTCATTGAACCCTGTTCAGGTACTTCCAACTTCCTGCTCGTAACCCCGTTTTTAATTCCGTCTTTTGCGTTGCGAAGCCTGTTTGACCCTCTCGGTGCCCGTGCAAACCGCTCGGGACATCGCGTCCTGTGGTGATCGCACACCGCGATCCAAAAACAGGAAAAACCAGACCCTGATTCACCCCGGAATCGAGTATGCCCCGCCAAACGGGACGACTTGGTCGCGTACGGTCTTCACCGATACGTCAGCATCGTTGATACGGACGTGCGGGCTTTCGCAGAAGCTGATTTGGATGTGCGTGCACACCGGAATCAGTGCGTATCCGCGGACACCGTCCCGTATCCGTACTTTCTGTTTCTCGCTGTAACTTAGTGTACACAAGTCAGATCGAGACGAAACTTGCGCCATCGGACTCGTAGCAATACGCTGGTCCTGTGGGTCAAGTTTGGTTCGATTCTGAGAACGTTGACAAAATCGCGTGTCGTGGGCCCCACAGGCTCCACTCGACGGGCGATTTTGAGAACGGCTCATCGGAATCCAATTCTGGAAGTTCCGTTGGGTTCGTATCATCGTTCCTGACCTGTTGACACTAAGTTGGACTATTTTTGAGACCTTTGACCCTGACGCGTTTTTCGGTGCAAAGCGGCCCACAATTGGACCCCGCCTTGACCCGAAAATGACGTTTTTGCCCTTGTCTCCAAATTGGACTCAAGGACAGGCGTTTCTAGCTGATTGATGTGTTCTGGACCTGATGGTGATGTCTATTTCAGCAACCGGAGTACTGCTTGGAAATCCAGCTGAAGCCAGAGCAACATTTGGAACCGAAAATCCAGGCAAGTGTACCTTGCCATTAAATGCAGTATTTAATTCATTTTGAATCTCTTGCTCTAAATTTCTGTGACTGTTGTACTTTCTCTATCCAGTATTTTATACCCAGGACACTTGACACAAAGCATGTTATAGAATCTTCCTGATTATTCAAGGAGGTTTTGTATAGATTTCATGATTTAAGTTTATCTTCTTAGAACTTAATAAATGAATGACTGCATTAGTTTCAATCTTGCGTAACATGAACATTGAGATCTGTGACGTGAGATTCATTGGGTGGGGAGAGTATTACCATATCAAGGCTGATTATATTATATATATATCTGGTTATCTGGAAGTGTCCTAGTCTCTGACACAGAGCTTTGGCACCTGTACTGGCCCTTCGAGAAAACACTGCTATGGTTTCTTGTCACTGATTCTGTAGTAGTCTCAGCCTGAAGTATGATTAATAACTCTCAACTTGCATGATCACTTAGCTGGTTTTAATTATTTAACTGGATTTGTTTGATAGTAACATCGGCATACCACTGTCTTAAACTTATTAATATCTTGTACTTCTCTTGTGTTTAACATTTTGGTTGACTTGCATGCTCATTCACTGTATTATGGCTCGTATTCTTCTGTACCTTGTTACGTCCCGCTGAGGACCTGGTTTTGTTCTCCAGTTATAGCAGACGAGAGCTACCCTGAGGTGTACGGAACAGGGGCACTACTCGGAGCAGTACCTGAACCTGAGGACGAGGTGACCGCTGAGGACTTCTCCTGAACAACTGCTTCACCATGGTCAGTCATTTAGTCTTTATTTTCCTGTTTCATTAAACTCTCTATTTCCTGTTTAATTAAACTCTTTAATTCCTGTCTTTGAGAACTTGTGTAACAGACTTAATATCGGATTGTTCTCCGATTTATTTACTTTGTCTGGTTGTAACTTAATATTTCTATTGCTGAAGTTGATATCTTATATCTGTGGATGGGAATAGTAGACCCTGACTTGTATAATACAGCTTAAGTACACTCCGATGGATCCATTAAATTGGGTTTGTCTATCGGTGTGTGCTGCTGGCCATAATCACTCATCCAGTCCCTCGGTATTTTGGGACTGGGGCGTGACATGGTTTTTGTGGTGGCCCATGCAGGTCAACTACTAAATTATTCGGTTTCAACTTAGGGACCGAACAGGCCTGCAATAAGAATAGGATCAGTTTTAAGATCTCATCCACTTGCTTGCAAACGTTCTTGATATCGGTATCGTATTCAAACTAATTTTTATTGCATCTTGCCTTGACTCCTGTGCGCCTCTTATAGTTTATTGTTGATGCAGAGTAATGGATTCACGAGAAACCGACGGAACTCCAGTAAGAACACCAATAGGTGATGCAGCCACCTACGGAGAAGATGACGTGACGCTATTGAGTGGAGATCCCTCTACTCATCGAAGCAGACAAGCAGATCCGCAATCTTCTCGATTTCGGCATGATGATATTCCACCTCCACCCCAGTTCACTCCTCAGATGCCTGTCTTCCCACCAGGCCAAGCAATGGACGGACAGCAGATGTTCCAGATGTTCTTCGCAATGATGCAAGCTCAGCAACAAGTTCAAACCGAAGCCCAACGTCGTGAGGCTGAGTACTTGAGGAACAGCCTAGTAAATGCACTGGAGCAGGCCAACCTACCAGCTAGAAGGCAACCGACGGGCTCTATCACAAGACTTCCGCCAGCTGAAGCCCCGTACTTTCTCTGGCAAGGAAGGACCAACAGAAGTGCATGAATGGCTCACCAACATTCGGCATCAATTAGAAGCAGCTGAGCTTCCCCAAGATCGTTGGATGACTGCCGTCAGGATGCAATTGACGGACAATGCTCATCACTGGTGGCTATCCGAAGAGACCAGGCTCGGACCAGACCGAGTTACTTGGGAAGAGTTCTCCAGACTCTTCCAGGAGATGTACATACCTGCTATCGCTCGATCAGAACTGAGGGACAAGTTCAATCGCCTCACTCAGGAAGCTATGACGGTGGAAGAGTACAACGCCGAGTTCATTCGTCTGAGTCGCTTCGCTCCTACATTGATCCCGACTGAAGTAGAGAAGGCCGAGAAGTTTTTCGACGGACTCAACATCGAACTACAAAAACTGATTGGATCTATCGTACCAACTTCGTACACCGACGTCCTTGCTGCAGCTCGACGCATGGAGCGCGTCACCAGGAGAGAATCCAATCTGAAGAGGCCTTCCACGTCAGTACCAGCCAGAGCAAACAATGGAGAAGCTGCCAAGAAACCTCATCTGCATCAAGCACCACAGGGATCTGCATCCAAAACCCTGGCTCTTCCTACTTGTTATTACTGCGGCAAAATAGGCCATGTTGAGAAGGAGTGTAGACGTAAGCACGGACTGTGCTTAGGTTGCGGATCCAGACAGCATGCAGTGAAGGACTGCCCTGATCGTAGGGAAGCACCAAGGGCGAACCAACAAGCTCTACCAGCACCAGGAGGACAACAACCAAGGCCACCCATGGCACATCAAGCAGCACCCTACCAGCAAGTCCAGCAACAACAGAGAGCACCACTTCAAGGACGTGGCCAAGTTTTTGCGATGACTGTGGGAGACGTGCAGAACCAAGGAGTTGCTAATGCGAGTAAGTCTTTGTAGTTGTTTCGTTTCTAGCATTTCTGTAGTTCGTGCCTGCTGGTTCGTGACCCCAGACTTGACCTGATAACCTTGACCTGATAACCTTAAAACCTGATAATTTTAACTTGCTAACAATTGATAACCTAGTTTTGAACTTGATAATAACCTAGAATTGTTAACCTAATAAGTTTTGAAAATATAACCTGGTTTTCTAAAACTGTAATTTTCTAGATTTCCCACATTTGGGAAATTGCATAACTTTTAATGCTTGGGGAAAATAATTTTTCCTAGGTGTCACTCTCAATCTTGATTTTTCTGATTTTGCAACCGTGTCATCTCTGTTGACCGGTAAATCTTTGATTGCGAGGACGCAATCCTCTTAAGGGGGGTATATTGTAATCCCCCTGATTTTCAAAGAATTTTAAATTTGGAATTTTTCACCATTTCTGGAATTACTGTGATTTTTCTGAATTTAAAACCAGGTTCTTTAATTATTAATAAATTTTTAAATGTTATTAATTAATATTAAAATATTATAAAAATAATATTTTATGGTGTAAAATGAAAAACTAGACATAGGGTATTTTTCCGGGAATTTATTGGACCCCGGATGGATTTTTAAACACATAAAAACTATTATTATTAATTTACCTATTTATTAAATTAATAGATATTTATTTATTATTTTTTATAAGACCAACCCATTATCCCGGCCCAACCCACCAACCCGGCCCAATGGGCGGCCCAGCCCGCATTGCTGCCGGGTCGGGTCGGGTCCGCCGCCGCCCGACCCGTCCACCCGCTTCAACCGAACCCGTTAGCACCTTTCCCTCTCCCCCGACCTTACGATTCCCCTTCCCGCGTCGGAAACGGCCGCCGTCCGCCGCCCGTAGCTGGCCGAGCCGCTTCCGCTTCCTCTTCCTCTTCCCCTCGCCGGACAACTCCTCCGCTTCGGCTCCCCGTACCCGCCGGCCGTCCCTCTCCCCACCTCCGGCTATATAAAGCCTAAACCCTCCGCCCGGCTCTTCCCCCACCGTGCCCTAGCTCCAACGCTTCCCCCGCCTCCGCCAGCAACCGACCCAGCTCCGCCCGAGCTCGGCAACGCCTCGCCGACGACGTCCCCCGCGCCGCAGCCACCTCCCACCTCCTCCCTTTCCCCGCTGCCTGAACTCCCTCCGCCCAGACCCTGCCGCAGCCGCCCGAGTCGACGCCTCCGTGAGCAGCCGGCCGCTCCTCAGCCCTCGGCCTCCTCCGGTCGGCCTCCCCCGTCCAGCACAGCCTTGGACACGGACACAAGCGCCTGAACCCTAACCCTAGTTCAGGACACGGATTGGGAACAGTGTCGGACACGACACGGACACGGAGATACGCTGTTCATTGAACCCTGTTCAGGTACTTCCAACTTCCTGCTCGTAACCCCGTTTTTAATTCCATCTTTTGCGTTGCGAAGCCTGTTTGACCCTCTCGGTGCCCGTGCAAACCGCTCGGGGCATCGCGTCCTGTGGTGATCGCACACCGCGATCCAAAAACAGGAAAAACCAGACCCTGATTCACCCCGGAATCGAGTATGCCCCGCCAAACGGGACGACTTGGTCGCGTACGGTCTTCACTGATACGTCAGCATCGTTGATACGGACGTGCGGGCTTTCGCAGAAGCTGATTTGGATGTGCGTGCACACCGGAATCAGTGCGTATCCGCGGACACCGCCCCGTATCCGTACTTTCTGTTTCTCGCTGTAACTTAGTGTACATAAGTCAGATCGAGACGAAACTTGCGCCATCGGACTCGTAGCAATACGCTGGTCCTGTGGGTCAAGTTTGGTTCGATTCTGAGAACGTTGACAAAATCGCGTGTCGTGGGCCCCACAGGCTCCACTCGACGTGCGATTTTGAGAACGGCTCATCGGAATCCAATTCTGGAAGTTCCGTTGGGTTCGTATCATCGTTCCTGACCTGTTGACACTAAGTTGGACTGTTTTTGAGACCTTTGACCCTGACGCATTTTTCGGTGCAAAGCGGCCCACAATTGGACCCCGCCTTGACCCGAAAATGACGTTTTTGCCCTTGTCTCCAAATTGGACTCAAGGACAGGCGTTCCTAGCTGATTGATGTGTTCTGGACCTGATGGTGATGTCTATTTCAGCAACCGGAGTACTGCTTGGAAATCCAGCTGAAGCCAGAGCAACATTTGGAACCGAAAATCCAGGCAAGTGTACCTTGCCATTAAATGCAGTATTTAATTCATTTTGAATCTCTTGCTCTAAATTTCTGTGACTGTTGTACTTTCCCTATCCAGTATTTTATACCCAGGACACTTGACACAAAGCATGTTATAGAATCTTCCTGATTATTCAAGGAGGTTTTGTATAGATTTCATGATTTAAGTTTATCTTCTTAGAACTTAATAAATGAATGACTGCATTAGTTTCAATCTTGCGTAACATGAACATTGAGATCTGTGACGTGAGATTCATTGGGTGGGGAGAGTATTACCATATCAAGGCTGATTATATTATATATATATCTGGTTATCTGGAAGTGTCCTAGTCTCTGACACAGAGCTTTGGCACCTGTACTGGCCCTTCGAGAAAACACTGCTATGGTTTCTTGTCACTGATTCTGTAGTAGTCTCAGCCTGAAGTATGATTAATAACTCTCAACTTGCATGATCACTTAGCTGGTTTTAATTATTTAACTGGATTTGTTTGATAGTAACATCGGCATACCACTGTCTTAAACTTATTAATATCTTGTACTTCTCTTGTGTTTAACATTTTGGTTGACTTGCATGCTCATTCACTGTATTATGGCTCGTATTCTTCTGTACCTTGTTACGTCCCGCTGAGGACCTGGTTTTGTTCTCCAGTTATAGCAGACGAGAGCTACCCTGAGGTGTACGGAACAGGGGCACTACTCGGAGCAGTACCTGAACCTGAGGACAAGGTGACCGCTGAGGACTTCTCCTGAACAACTGCTTCACCATGCTCAGTCATTTAGTCTTTATTTTCCTGTTTCATTAAACTCTCTATTTCCTGTTTAATTAAACTCTTTAATTCCTGTCTTTGAGAACTTGTGTAACAGACTTAATATCGGATTGTTCTCCGATTTATTTACTTTGTCTGGTTGTAACTTAATATTTCTATTGCTGAAGTTGATATCTTATATCTGTGGATGGGAATAGTAGACCCTGACTTGTATAATACAGCTTAAGTACACTCCGATGGATCCATTAAATTGGGTTTGTCTATCGGTGTGTGCTGCTGGCCATAATCACTCATCCAGTCCCTCGGTATTTTGGGACTGGGGCGTGACAAGACATGTAAGTAAATGCAGTAGGGTTTAGAAAAGAGCAAACACAAACATCGAGATTTTATCCTGGTTTTTCTCTAAGAGGACTAGTCCAGGCCCCCGAAAAATCTTGCTCGAAGTTGTATCCACTATAATCACCAATAGTGAATCACAAGTTTTGATCTGAAGGCTTGCTGACTTCTTACAACCGCGAGATTTGATCCAAAGTCTCGTAACTTCACTCAAACGTGTGTTTGATACGAAGAGCACACAGACTTAAAAAAAAAAAAGAGGCTTGATGAGCCAAGCTATTACTACTCAAACAACTTCTAACTGAGATCGTGCTTTGGCACTTAGAGAGCTGGGGAGTTGATCTTGGCGATATTAAAGTTTAGGTTCAGAGTATTGCTCACAGTAGGATAGAAAGATGAAAGATTGGATGGTGTGAAATATAGAAATTTTAATCCTATTTATAGGTTATGAGCAAACATAATTCGGCCAGAGTTCGGGTATGTTTCAATTCAAATTTTCAAACGTTGGACTATGAAATCAGGGATGTGATAACTAGGTTGATTTTATACTATATAGGTGATCGAGTTTGGCATAAATTTGTTCCGAGTTCGGTTGCCTATTCAGGTAAGATTTGAGTATAAATTTGTACTGGTTTTGTGGATATATTCGATAGTTTATTTGTGTGGACTGGATAATCTTCCTAAGATGGGTATCTGTGGGTGGACAGGTACTTCAAATTGCCAGTACGACTCGACTTACATCGATCCTAGACTCAATAAATAAAATATTATATTTGCTGAAATCATATAAGATTTAGATACATGAGATCCAGAAGCTGGTGCATATGTCTGTCTTTAGTAGTGATGCAGTTTGATCGTAGTCGCTTTTCTTTGCATCTAGTATATGCTTCTTTGTATTTAGTTCTGATATTTTGTCGATTATTAGAATCAGGTTGACCATGACCACTTTGTGTCAACAATCTCCTCCATTATGATAATTGACAAATTATGCCAAAATACAAATTGATGTATCCTTGATATAGTATTTGATGCGAGCTTTTGAAATAGAAAAGCTCCCCCAAAAGACGAACTTTCCTTAGAATGAGTACTGATTTCAAAATTACCTGGAACCTGTCATTTCTTTACAACGAGTATGGGTATCATAGTCCCACTATTATTAGTGGTTTATAGTTATAATATCATGTAATTAATCATAGTAGCATCATGCTGAAATTATCAGATTATTATTCATATTTGTATCATATTTATATTTGGTCATCTCTTCCCCTTTGTCATAATATCATATGAGGAAGTCACAGCTCCCCCGAAATGAATGACTAGGATGAAAGAAAGTAAATACATCATAAGAAAACATAGAGCATGTAAGACAACATATGTCAAGACAACATAATATGTCAAGACAGATAAAGCATAAAAAATATCCGTAGTAGGGTCATTAGCTGGTGGGTGATCATCAAAATAAGCTCCAGTGGAATTGAAATACTGCTGGAGAAAAGGATCGTCGATCTGATAGCCTGGACGAGAGGGATCACGAGCCACTGGATGTGGTGTGATAGGATGATGAGCATGGTAGTAATAAAGATCTGCAATGGAGTTGGCCAATGAGTGCGCCTGAATGGTGGTGCGATAAGCCTGGTCGCGAAGACGAGTGATGATCATCTTGTTCTGCTTACGATGCTGAGCAGCCATCATCTCGTTTTGCAACCTAAACTGCTTGCGGAACATCTCTTGGATAGAATCCAAGGAAGCATGCTTGCAGAGGAGGATGGTATAGTAGGAGCTGGTGCTGGAGGAGTAGGGACAACTGGATCGACAGGAGCATCAGAATCAGATCCAGGAAAGTCACCCTCATCAGAAGAAGAAAAAATAAGATGTGTCTCGTGGGCTTTGGTTAGGTAGGCTGGCTTGGAAAGAAACGTGTATTCTTCTACAGGAATATAAAAGTGCTCAAAGATGATAGGTAAGTACATTACAAAAGGAAGATGGCATGAAGGCTTACAATAGTTTATCATCTGTTTGATCATAGTATTAGGAAGGCTAAAAGGAGTGGATGACCAGAAGTGATACATGGCTGACATCTCTCGATAAGTGACCTCGTCTTTTGAGGTTTGCTTGGGCAGAATAGCAGAGTAGATGATACGTTGAAGTTTATAATAGTATTGGTTCAGGTAGTGAACATGAAACTTCATGTCGGGACAAGGATAGGGTGAACACAAAATATCCTTAAAGGAATCAATAGTCGTGTCGTCCATAAAATTGAGTTGATCAATTGGAACTAGGGATTCACCCTTGTTTGGGATCTCGAGAATCTCGTCCAAAGTTGTATTGTCAAACTCAATGTCTATGCCGCCGACTCTTGATGAGACAGTCCCTTGGTCTTGGGATAAATTGCAGTAAAACATACGAATAACATTCAAATAGATTGGTCTCCTAGTATTGACTAGGCAATCAAGATGAAATTGTATGAGCTTTGATTTTTGTTCATGGAATACCATAAAGTTAATGGAATTTCCCTTACAAATGTTCCTTTCCATAAAATCTTTAAACCAAGAAATTGAGTTTTTAAGATATGTGAATATGAAGTCATCATATTCTCCCGGAGGTGGCAAAGATGGGGAAAATAAAGAATGTTGAGTATCCTCTTGGGGAGGATGAGAAGATGAGGCTTCTCTATTCTTTCTCTCTTTTTTAGAAATTTTGGGAGCCATAGATTGAGAGAGAGAGAGATAGAGAGAGACCTCAAAAGGATGAGAGAATGTAGTGGAGATCCTTGAGAGAGCTCTAAATCTAAGATCTTGAAGGAGGAAAGCCTTTGCAGGAGAAAATCAAGAAACTAGGGTTAGGGTTTTGGTTCGGAAGAGGAGTTTTTGGTTTAGAAGATGAAGGAAGGAAGAAGAAGGGTTTATATAAACCAAAAACTGAGAGTTGTTGCTGCTGTCTGAAACACCTAGACCGAGTTCAGTCTGAACTCGGACCGAACTCTGTTCGAGTTCTGTCCATTTGATAAATGCTTTTGCTAATGAGTAGTATGGTTCATGGTCTCATACATTAATAATTTAAAACAAGTTATGAGTGGTAACAATGATAATTTCTATGAGTGATCTGTTAGAAATAAGTAGTCAAAAATATAGGGTATCATAATAATTGTCACAACAAATAATAGTTTTTAAGAGCATTGAAAATGTATTAGATCAAACATTTAAGAACTAGCTGTGAATCAATTACTACATGAAGGTAACATATATATTGATATGAAGAATTAATTTCTATGTATATATTCTTAAAGTTTATATCAGAAATGTTAATCACAATATCATTTATAAAGAGCATTGAATATCTGCCAGAGTGTAAAACTGAATCATTCAAATCAAATAGCTGTAAATCCGAAATAACTTGCTGAATGAATAATGATATTTGTATTTCAGAAACATTTATAAATAACTCTTTGTACATCGTTGCTCAGTGAGGTCTTTTAATATCATTGGTTAGCTGTAGGGGCCGGTTTCTTGCAAATGGTGGTCCAAAAATGCTTAAGTACCGTGTCGCTTAAGGTTGTTTACACATTTGTTGACATAAGGACCCTTTCGGCTATTAACCAAGGATAATTTTAACCTTTAGAGCATAACTTCAAATAGTCATTGACAAATATTTCTTCATACACGTCAAAAATAAAATACTTTGGCATGAGATTTATGCGAATGATGATTAATTGCTAAATAATAATGTAGACTAAATAAATATTACCAAATGACTTTATTAGTTATATTTGTTGGTGCAATTGTCATGAAGATGCCCTTTGTAGCTTTTGCAATCACCAACATCCTTTTTGATATTACGTCTTGAGGTAGAGCATTCCACCTACACTATTAGGACAAGACTTTGGTATCCAAGATTTGGATCCATAGTGATCAGTTTTAGGAACCCAAATAAATATATTCATATTCACCATTTTTTTAGCCTTACATAAATGTGAGGTGTGTCATTTCAAACCGCAGTAGTGACATGTAATGGAACTGCTTGAGCTTAAAACAGGTTCGTGGATGTGATGTGTGACATGAATATTTTTTCGTGGTCTAGTGTAGATAAAAGCATGATTGTGTGATTTACTACTCATCTTGTTACTCTTTTGTGAGTATCTTGTGTTGGTGACCTTTTGTTTTGTCATATGTTGTACGTGTTTGGTGCTAGATTGGGCAATATGTTACATGACCTATTTACCCAGTCTGGTTTCTAACTTTTTAAAGCTTACAAGTAATTCATCATATCTAGTAGTAAGAGCATTAATCTTAGGTGAGGCATTAGAGTACTTCTCCTTCTCCTGTTTTAAGTCCTCCTTAAGTTTAGCATTTTTTTGATTGCTTTTATCAAAGCAGTCAAGAGCTTCTTGTAAGGTTATCTTAAGTTTGGAGATTTCAATAAAGTCATCAGAAGAGGAGTTTTCTCTAGCTTTCTCAAGTAAACAAATAAGCTTCTCATTCTTAAGATGATAAGATTTGATATCCTTTCGAGCTTTGTCACGCCCCAGTCCTAAAAATACGTAGGACTAGGACACGTAAGCATGCCAGCCGCATGGATATGGCAACTCCAAAATATGGAAACCAAATCCACACGTACGCTGTAATATGAATATCAAGTCCACAAGTGATATAAAATGTATCACAAGTCACAGGGTATAATCTAAATCTCATCCGCGAAAATCAGATATAAATAATAACCAGCATCTATATAACTAGATCTCAACATAAATATCTAAGGATGATAGTTGGATGGAAACAAATCCACTACCAACTCGAATAGAAAAGTACAACACAACAAATACAATTTAGGAATACCAGCTAACGACCATGGGCTCGAAGAGAAGACATCCTCGCAACACAAGTAATCATCCAAATATGTGCTCCTGTAATTACTCAAGAACAGATACACCTGGCAGAGGACCAGGTCCTCAGAGGGACATAACAAGATACAGAAAATACGAGCCAACTTGAATACAGTAAACATGCATATTATTTGAAAATAAATAAGTACGCTGTACAAGACCATCTATATGAATGCAAATGAGGACAACTTTTCGACGTATGGGCAAGGGTAGGCTACTCGATCTAATCCTCACAACCTCACACTCGTCAGTGGACATCATCAGCCGACATACCTCTGGGGTAGCGACCCTCGGACTCCATCAATCGACATACCTCGGGGGTAGCGACCATCGGACATGACCCACCATAGTGCGTGCTAGTGACTACGGTGTTACCAGAGTGGTTAAAAGCCCATACGCCTAATGATTGTCCTCTATGATACTAAGTGCTATGTGTGTGTCAACATATCTAATACATAGTAATGACTGAAAGAAAACTACACATGCAAGAATAAACAGAAATGCAATAAATATACAGAAATATACTAAGCATGCAAAATACTGTAAGCAATTTGGCAAGGTATCTTGCTTGGGGTCCTGCTGCTGGTATGAATCAGAGTCCAAGTCACAGTCCAAATAGCCTATGTATTACAAATTTATCACATCAAAAGATAATTTATTTTAATTTATTTAATTCTGGAATAATTACTCTAAAATCCTATTTTAATCTTATTATTCTGATTTTTATGTTAATTCCTAGATTTTGTCCAAAGAAACTGAATTTTATCAACTCGAGACTCATGGCACGCAAATCGAGACGATCTGTTGACCGAAAAGTCAACCGACACAAACTCAACTTTCATGCATGATTTCCTGTAGATTTCAGCGTAAAAAATATGCTAGAATTTACGGCTCGTCCGAATTCAAATTCGTTTGGGAATTATGGCACATACAAATTTTGTATTGTGCAACCGATGGTTAAATTCTAACCTAAAAGTTCTACAGAATTAACAGTATATAAATACTTCGAATTAAATTCTAAAAAAATCATATGTCAGTGATCTCGACATTAGCTTTCCAAAACTTTAAACGGTTCATGATTCTGATTCCTGGTTCTCCCGAAATCGCAAAAATATTGAAACACGTTTATTTTTGGACATGCTGTGCTCTACGAATTTTTCAGAATTTAATACTAATAATTTAATAAAATAAATTATATAATCATAAAACTAACCTCAATATCTTTCTAACGCAAGAAACTAGGCCTCGTTTGGAGTCCGGAGCTATGTGCAATGGCTTATGGAAGATGAAGGAACCCTAGATGACAATTCTCCAAAATCTCTCTCTCTAAATAATGGGATATTAGGGTTATCATATTATATATATAGAGAGATGTACCTGCGGCTGAATGAATATCTATAGGCTGACACGTATCAGAATCTGATTGGATGGTTTTATTTATATTATTTATTTTTGATTTGCCTTTATCAAAACATTATTTAAGTCATTTTAAATCTAATAACTCCAAATAAATATTAAAAATAATCATAAAAATCTAGAAAAATTACATAAAATATATTTTGAACCTATAAACCCTAGAAAAATATTTGGGATAATTTTATATTCATAAGTTTACTACTATAATTAGGAGAAGCTCTAAACATTAGTTTTACCCATTTAACTAAAAATAAATACTAACATTATTCCAAAAATTCTGAAATAATTCCAGAAAATATATAATAATATTATAAACCCTAAAAAATAACGTGGGTCCATTCTATATTCCTGGGCTTGCACAATAAATTCTACAAGTCCTAAAAATTAGTTATTTGTCCAAATAACTCCCAAAAATACTAAAATTATTCAAAAAAAAATTTCCAGAAAATTCTAGAAAATATATATGACTATTTAGAACCTAAAATAAAATTTTGGAATATTTTTAATTAAGTTTGAACATAAAATAAATTCTTCAAAGTCCTAAAAAATTAGTGTTACTAGTTTTTAATTAACTAAAAATTATGAAAAAATCTCAATAATCTAAAATAGCCTAAAAATAATTCTAAATAAATATTTATATAAGTAAATATACTAAAAAAAATTATTTTCTAATTAACTAAGAGAATACTCTAAATAAATTCAACATCTATAATAAATATAATAATATAAAATATACACAAAATATCTATTTTGGGTGAGGGAGTTTACAAGCTGGCTTATTATTATTTCTAAGCTTATTGAAATCTTCAAATAAATCATTAAATACATCAGATAATTCATCATAGAAAAATTCTTTTACTAATGAATCATCATTTACCTCACTTACCATTAAGCATAAGCCTGTCGTATGTCGAGAGTTTTCGTCATTCTCGTACTGAATGCTTGTATTAGCTACTATGCCTTTAGTTTGACATAAGCCTGCAGTATTTTCTTTCCTTGAGTTATCATTGTTGCATGGAATGTCTGCATCTTTCTCTATACTTGCTACTTGCTTATTAGGACATAAGCTTACAGTATCATGAGGTTCTTCTTTATCTTCTTCGTTGCTTTCATAAGTTGCTTCCAGCATTTTCCATATCTCATGTGATGTTTTACATTTGGAAATGCGTTTGAATTCATCCTTGCCTAGAGAACAGTAGAGCATGTACATTGCCTTTGCATCATTGCTTGCTGCTTTCTTTTTATCTTCGGTATATTCATCATCTTCTTTGTCAACTCTTTTGCAACCATTAGTAACATAAGTCCATAGATAAAAGCCAAGAGATTTTAAGAATGCACTCATGTGTGCTTTCCAGAAGAAGTAGTTAGTGCTATCAAATATGGGTGGCTTATCAGGAAGTTGACTTTCACTATTGATGGAAAAGAGTGATCTTGTTGTTGTCGTCATGTGTTATAATCCTTGGATGTTAGTCCGATAATCAAGAGAACTAGCTCTGATACCAATTGAAGGACCGTGTATGGAAACTCTAGAGGGGGGGAGGGTGAATAGAGATTGTGTATGCAACGGAATAAAATTACCTGTTAAAAACTATGTGTCGTGTAGTTAGTAATCAACTACTAATTATAAGTGAAGCAGATATATAAAATAGTTGTAGCTAGCAAGACATGTAAGTAAATGCAGTAGGGTTTAGAAGAGAGCAAACACAAACATCGAGATTTTATCCTGGTTTTTCTCTGAAAGGACTAGTCCAGGCCTGAGAACACTTGCTCGTAGTTGTATCCACTATAATAACTAATAGTGAATCACAAACTTTGATCCGAAGGCTTGCTAACTTCTTAAAACCACGAGATTTGATCCGAACGCAACTTCACTCACACGTGCGTTTGATACGAAGAGCACACAGACTTCAAACATAAGAGAGGCTTGATGAGCCAACCTATTACAACTCAAACAACTTCTAACCAAGATCGTATTTGGCTCTTAGAGAGCTAAGGAGTTGATCTTGGGGATATGAAAGTTTAGGCTAAGGGTATTGCTCATAGTAGGACAGAAATATAAAAGATTGGATGATGTGAAATATGATAATTTTAATCCTATTTATAGATTATGAGCAAACAAAATTCGGCCAGAGTTCGGGTATATTTCAATTCAAATTTCGAACGTTGGACCATGAAATCATGGGTGTGATAACTAGGTTGATTTCATACTATATAGGTGACCGAGTTCGGTTGCCTATTCAGGTAAGGTTTGAGTACGAATTTGGACTGATTTGGTAGATAGGTTCGATAGTTTATTTGAGTGGACTCGGTAATCTTCCTGAGATGGATATCTGTGGGTGGACATGTACTTCAAATTTCCAGTGCGACTCGACTTACATCGATCCTAGACTTAATAAATGAAAGATTACATTTGCTGAAATCATATATGATTTAGACACATGATCCAGAAGCTGGTGCAGATGTCTGTCTTTAGCAGTGATGCAGTTTAATCTCAGTCGCTTTTCTTCGCATCTAGTATATGCTTCTTTGTATTTATTTATGATATTTTGTCGATTATCAGAATCAGGTTGACCGTGACCACTTTGTGTTAACAAAGTTATCGCCGCATAGAATTTTGTATTCTGGACAATTTTGATACCCTATAGGAATATGGGAATAACTTCCTTATCTGAATTCCAAATAGGTGATTCAAAAAGATTTGAAAAGATAAGACAGAGATCTACAACTTTTATGTTTTGAGTTTTTCGAGATTCCAAATAGAACAGGATCGGAATCAGGCTTGACGTTTTGGCCACATAGAATTCTGCTGTAGAATATTCTCGTCGCATGGACATGCTCGCCGCATCGAATTATCGCTGCATCAAATGCTCGCCGTATGGAATGCTTGCCGCATCAAAGTCTATGCACACAGACAAAATCGCGCGCATAAACTGCTCGTCGTCCCCAACACAGCTGGTCTGAAGACCATGGGAATTTCAAAATTTGTTTTGGCCATAAAACATTTAATTTAACTCCAAATTAAGTGATTCAAATATCAAAATCAAATGAAATTTAATTCTATACAACATGGAATAATTATTTTTTTGAAAATACTAAGTTTTAAGAGATGATTATCACGAATTTCCATTAAATCTTAACTTTGAAACTTAGATCTACTAAAAAATACTCCTCAAAATCGAAAATGGCAAGTACTAAATATGTAGAGAATCATAATATACACATTTAGACTAATAATATGCAAGAAAAAAAAAATCAAAGAACTAAAGTATGCAAAGTTTCTCCATTTGTGCAAGATGTACTTGCCTAGCTCTAAGGAGAAGAAAGAAAGAAAAAATGAAATGAAGTGGAATGAGGGAGGAGAGAGAAGGAAATAGGTTTATATATAAGTGAGGGTGTGATGCTTAACCATGGATCTAGCCATTTCACCAATCTATGTGCTCTTCCAATGCAATCATAACCACACAATTAAACCATGAACCACGGCTAAAGAAGGATGGGTCTAGTCTCAAGCTGACCTGGCAGTCATGCCAGTAATGGTATACGCATGAATACGTATACTGAAAACGGGGAGTGACAATTTGCATCATCATATAAGAAAAAAAAATGTATTATGATTGTTTTAGTGACTAATCAGACATAAGAAATAGTTTGGACAGTGATGAATTACTAGACTTAGGATCACTATAGAGTCTTGTTTCAAGTCAAGTTTATATCATGTACTTAGAGTTTATTCACTTCAAATCTTCATATCAAACTTGTACTTGATTTTAAGTATTATATTATTATTTTATTTATTTTATCGTTCTTGAACCGATGACTTGCATGTCTTTGATGACGTGTTACCAGAAGAAACAATACATCTGTATAGCGTGGATGAGTCCCAAGAATAAATATGTCATGGAAGGATTAGTAGTTTCATCTATATTTAATGTAATCCTATATATGTATATTAATCTTTTGATTGATAGATGCATGATTGTATAATTAGACAATTGTATGTAAATTATCTTTTGGAGACATAAACTCAGACTTGTGAGATTTTGTATATAGATGGTTTAATGTTTATGAATGTGAATATTTTTCACTTTGTCTATGGTTTACTATTACCTTATGCTTTATCCTAGAACTTACAAGTGACAGTCAAAAATTCAGATATAATTGTATTAGTACGACGCATAGCTGGGATGTTTGTTACACGTAGATTAAGATGTTGGTTACATACTTGGTTCGTCGTATCCCAGGAGCGGGACGTGACACCACCTTTGCATAGGTAGGGTACGGTGCCCTAACATAGAAAAATACGGTTCCACCTAAATCTTATCCAACACTCTTGACAAGGACATGTTATGTTGTTAATAGCTAGTTGTCATATACCTATATCGGATTCAGATTGGAGTCAGTTTTTATAGTGAAGAAGTAGGGCAATTTTTCAATGCAACGAGTTGTGACACAAAGGTCGTTGCAATCCATTTGCAGAATTTCCATAAACCCATAAAATTTAGATTTCATATACCTCCAGTGTATTACGAATTCCATCGATGACTTCTAAATAACGTCACGTCCCACCAACATCAAAGTCGCAATAGTGACAACAAATTTCTCTTTTATATTTGTCCAACATTTACACATGCGGTGTAAGAAATGAATGTCCTATTTAATGTTTTTGTGGAAAAAGAGGAGATGATATCTCTTTGTAGAAAAAACTTTGTTTATGTAAAGAATCTATTACAAATTTTGCTAAGTGTGTAAGAACAACAAGAATTCTATTATAAAGAAAATATTATGGGGAAGTAGTTGACCCAAGAAAGAAGAAGAAGCTTTAATTGGAGGGAACCAAGAAAAATCTCATGGAGCGAAGATCTTTTGTGAAAATCTCATGGATGAGAAGACCTTATTTTAGCTCTTAAGTGAGCTATTTATAACCAATGCCAGCAGTTGAATTCCCGCAGGAAACTGCTTCCAACCGCGGGAATGCATTCAACACCAGATATACACCTGTGATTAATGTAATGCGCACGACTGGCGTGACATGATGTGAGTGACACTTGCATGTCAGTCTCATTTAATATGGATGACACGCTCTCATGCCACCCAGTTAGCGAGCTCCAGCAGTTGGAGAAGAGAACTATTTGTTGACTTCCCGCCGCTAGAGCATCACGTTGAGAGGCTGCTTCTAGTGGCGGGTGCAACCTGTTTCTTGATGGCTTCCCGCCCACGAGAGTAGTCGGTTCTATTGGTTGGCTTTCCACAATGGGAGCAGCCTGATTAGCCTGTTGGCTTCACACGACGGGAGAAGCTTGTTCTGCTTCTTGTCTTCCTACGACATGAGCAGTCTGATGCTTAATGACTTTTTACGGTGGGAACAACTTGATTAGCTGGATGGCTTCCCGCGACTGGAACTACTTGATGTTCAGGAGAGAGCTATTTGTCTGCTTACCGCAACTGGAGAGTAGATGTTTGTTTGCTTGCTTTTTGCGGCTGGAGCCAATTTCACATCGCACTAATTTTCTCTGTCCATTAGATCGGAACTTCGCCTCCATACCCCCCTCGAAGGACGTTGTCCTCTCGACTCTCACCTGCTGACCGGACAGCAAAACTCCCATCAGTCAGACGTGTCCCCTGTGGGACGCCTCACATCACACATCGGATGATATATCATGAAAGGTTAAAGATCGCATACTCATATTAAACACCATATCGCTTTGAGACCAATTCCCCAACTCCTCGCAGCGAAGTTGGAGGAAGCTTGACCTTGAACAAGGAGCTCATTTTACTTTGACAATGCCATGACATGCGTCAAGATAACAATCCATGGATAAGAGTTTTGGTTTGAAACGTTGGGATTTGTTTCAACCTGCATGGGCACAAAGTTGAGGGATACCGATGTCCAGCTAGATGTTCTCCTTGGCCAAGTGACCCAAACAATAATCAAAGTTTGATCAGAGTGACTGTGTCGTTTTTTTTCAGGGAAACATGATATTTGAAATCTTCATAACAGGAAATAAATCATACAACGAAAGTAACTCGAAAAAGAAAGTTAAAGATAACAAGTTTCATCTTGTTAAACATTGGTAGAGAAGGAGAATAACTTCACATGACTGCAGAAATATACAAACATTTTCAGTCTTCCTAAACACGAGAAACTACTCAATATGTTTAACTCAAAAGTTCTGAGAATTTAGCAGCAGTTTATACACTTCTTCATCATCATGCTTATTCCATCACCTTCGCTCAAACATCACATCCCAGCGTTCTTGGAACCTTGAGCCTGCAAGAAAGCAAAGTTAGATTTAGTCTCGGCACATCATTAGTAACATGCCCACCCTTTAGTGCTTTGGTTCAGATGGAAAAGAATTGGCAAACAAAAATCAGACTTAGAACTATTACTTTTTTCTGTTCTTTGGTACTCTTGCATGTGTTCTTCTAGGAATAGGAGATTGGATGTACTTTTATACAGTTTTATAACCTTAGGATAACCCTGTTTAAACTCCGCTAATATTCTCAGCTTTATAATTTAAATATGCTCATTGTGATTGCAAAATGTTTATCAATGACAAGGCTCCAGGTTGGCTGCGTACATTAAAAGAAAGTAAAAAAATAAGCAAAGTTTTTTTTCCTTCTTTAACTCATCTCCAACCAGAATAATTTTTGCAATCAAGAAGTAAATGCAGTACCATTTCTCTCCTATTTGCCTCTTGAAATCAATTTTCTTCATAAACTTGAGAACAAATGACTATAGCGAAGAGGAGTTAACACTACTAGACTGCACTCTAAGAATACATCAATCTAAATTTCAAAACTAAAATATTTTCTAGTTATTTTGTTATAATCATTTAGCAAAAAATGGCTAGATGGAGCTTCTCATGTTCCTACTGGGTACTTACTTATCTTTTTTTCAAAACCTCACTTATCTGATTGAATAATCAGCCTTATTATACGCTATAATGCTAATGGGGGTAAGGCATGGATGATGATTTAGCAAAACATTTGCTAGTGAACATAAATAACAAAAATGATGCATGTGACATCATGCACCTTTCAAACGAACATAACATCACTGCACATTAATTATATCCTCAGTCGGCATTGATATACAAACAAGAAAAAGGATCGACATTCCCTGCAAGCAGAATCTCATGCAGCCCGGTAAAGCCAGGTATCCATGAATGGGTGCCACAAGATTTTGCATGACATATTGCACGATAATTTGCAAAATCCCGTGCAGCCCTAAATGGATGTTCGCTCTGTTTTACCAATCTGCACTAGATTTTGGCTGCATGAGACTCAAATTCCATGAGAACAGGTGTGAAAAATCAAGCCAACAGAGAATTTCAAGGGAAAGCACAGAAACAGAAAACATCATCCATTTACTATCCATGAAAAAGTATCTAGTTCTCTTATGTCAGAGACTCATAGTAAGTAACTAGCATCACCCATATTACCATTCATTGCATGTGTTCCAAAAGGAAAGCATAACCATATGGGTAATGTCAGAGTAAACCATGTGTAATTATCACAAGGCCATACTCATCCTAACGTCAAACAGAAATCATTTGCATCCTTTCATAAGGTTCCCTTCTTTTCCACCCATGTGCTCATAAAACTAAAGCATTCACATCATCCAAACAACAACTTTACGATTTCAATATGACAATCAAAGATAACTCGGATCTTGCATCGAGATTCCAATAATGAGGGGGCAGCTAATCTGTGTTTCTGTAAAAATACCTATATTTTGTGTGTTTGTATCAAGTACAACAAGCAAATTGATTGAAACCTTGCATTATTTGCCAAACAAGGTTATCCACTCTCATCTTGTGCACATTTTATAACTCATAGAAGTAGACAAGTTCTCAAAATTTACAGGTGGCGGTCACTATACAAAGATGTAATACATGTCACGTGTCAGCAAATTTAGTAGGAAGAAGTGTCCTACATATGATAGATTCTCTGTGTCCACCAAAATACTAGCTTTATAACCTAAACCTATGATGATGATCTTGTGGTTCACATGTGTTTGTGTTGTTTCATAAATTAAACAAGCAGATTCTGATTACCCAAATAAAAACTTTATGAGCAAGTCCAAGCCAGAAGCCACTAAAATGCAGGATTAATGCATGCTCAGTAGTCAGACAAAACATGTCTGTTGCCTTTACAGGGATCGGAATATAACCATGTAGTTCTCATATCAATAGTCAGACAAAAAGGTAATACGCCTTTCCAAGTCTCAAGAAAACAAACAAATTTCCACATTGACCTCCAAGCTACAAAATATCGCATAGTTAATGCACAAAAGAACATCACAAAATTTCCTATCTTTTATTTTTTATTTTCTTGAGTGTAAATTTTGATGTTCCTGAACCTTTGAAGAGCTATACGTTGATTCCTTTTTTACCATCTTCAAAGCAGGCTGTATGGGTTCTTTTTACCATCTTTTGAAAGTCTCCAGCTACATTGTTCATATTATTCTATAAATGGAGAAGGACCTCTGTGACGGAAAGGTCATGTTGATTCCAATACAAAATCTAATCATTCTCCAAAAATAATTGGCTAGCTGGCTGAGCTTAAGCTGAATATAGTACGTCAAGCCAAGTATATGGAGTCTCAAAAAACACCACCACCACAAGTTGACTCATAGAGTCACTAGATTGCATGTGGAATCAAATGATCTTCCCCTTAAAAAGGTTCATTTTCCAATCATGGAACAGTATGGACAGGTAGCTACATGATGTCCAAAAGAAGGTCAAAAAAGAACTCATACACCCTCCTTTGAAGGAAAAAAGGGTCAAACACAGGAGTTAACATATAGTTGACCAGAAGTTAACAAACAACAGAGGCTTGACTCAAGAAAATAAAAATGGATGAGCTGTGTTGTTCACTTGGGCTTGGGAAATTAGAATAATCCACTAACTCTGTTCTTAGTATCAGCTACATATCACCTGATACGTTAGGTAGTAAAGCTCTACTGATAATATATGTATGGTAGTACAGGAAAGGACAAGTATCCTCAAGTACATGTTTATTATCAGTCGATATAGTATGATATTAACTATTAAGTTTGATGGTTTAATTTTTCACATTCTCAATCAAATTGTACAGCATGAATGCATGTACTTCGAAAAAGCTTCCAATAAAGGAAAAAATTGTGGAGGAAGAGTTCGTAGAAAGTGTGAAGACAACCAATATAATCATTTAACTATACAAAGATACAGCCTCAACAAAGATGCTAATAAAAATGGTGGCAGTGATTCTTTAAGAGATTACTATTATGATGACAATCTCTTGGCCTCGACTTCTATTACCTTATGGTTTTATACTCCTTAATATTTTGAACCAAAGAAAATTATCAGTTATCAATGCATTGTATCATGTTTTTTCTTCTATTATGGACCTTGTAGAGTGGATGGGCAAAGTTGTGGTGGTCGTGATGGTTGTATTGGTTTATTTTCGTTTTTGACAATCGACTTTATGATGAACTTGTGACTTGATGCTACTTATTGTTGTCAATGTTTACCATTTAGGTATGTGATCATATTAATTTCCTAATATATTTTCCTACGAAAATGTAACTTGTGAGACAAAAACTATACATTATATGATATGATAGTCAAGCAAGTAGATACATGACATGTATCTTGATTCAATAAGTTAGGTGAATAGTAATAAAATAAATATTTAGTATAAATAGGCTAGGTCACTCTTAAATGTGGGTCGTCAAAAGAAAACGCCAAATCACGAAAAAAGGATATGAGGTGGACAAGATATATAAAGTCAAGAAGTAGGTCATGCAAAAATAAAAATCTGTAGTGTGGGAATAGGTAAGCATGATAACTCATGATGGTATGCTCTCTGCTCATAGAGTTTTCTATTAGTTAAAGTAAAGTAGGGTTGTACTTGTCCAATGATACTCAATAGACATAAACTCATAGCACAAACATAGCCTCTTATTTTGCAATACATAATAATATATCAACAGCTTTTTCTATATATGTTGTAAGTTTCCTGACTTGGTTATTAGTTTCACACACTTTCTTACTTCTGCAAAAGTTTAGGAAGTACACAAAAAAAATCTTAGTTTGACTTGCAATTATACGCAATATATACACCATATATTGATAGCTTTCCCTTTGGAGTTACTTGATTTGTATATTACTCAAAGGTTGTAAAGGGCAAGCGGCTAGCCCGCCTAGACGCCTGTGGTTCAAATGTTTTTAAAAAAACCCAAAAAATTAAAAAGTCCATAAAACCAAAAAAACATGCATAGTCGGAGGTCCGGGTGTGGGGTTTGGGGGGGGGGGGGGGGGGGGGGGGAGGTCTAGTTTGGCGCCTAGGCGGGCATCAGGCAGACACCAGGTGCCGCCTAGGAAGCGACCTAGGCCAATTTTTAGAACAATGATATTACTTCACACCACTTCTTCCTTATCCATGAGCCTGCAAGACCTAGATAAAGATATAGGTTGGTCAACTCGAAATTTCTTGGAAGAGTTCCCGATGATAATATCGAATTCACTAAATTCACATTAAATGGTAAGAAGCAGTCGCAATCAACATGACAAACACAAAAGTAGAAACAAGTAAAGAGTTACAAATTATTCAACAAATATCGTAGAAACTAACAAACAAAAAGAACTACTGTTATCAACAGATTAGTACTTCACCTCATCCAGAACTCAGAGGTCGAGATTGGAAATCTCAAAAGTAGAATGTCAACATATGAAGACTTCATTAAGTTAGGTTCCTAGTATAGCAGCTTTCTCCACTAGGCAGCTTACAGTTTCTACTCATGTGCTACCAGGAGCGTCACTACCTCCCGATGGCTTGCGGTTTAGGTAACGAATGACAGCATCTTCAACCCTATATATAAAATCAGCAGAACATTAGTTACAAAATACACATACAAAAAAATAGCTACAATAAGAAACACTACCCTACGATGCACTCTGAAAATCGTTGACATGTCCATGTCATGTCAGACACATGGCACAGAATCCTAAATACACTAGGACATACCAAAACCCATGCCGTCTCCATATCCACGTAGTGTCGTGTAGTGTAGTATTCGTGTACATGCATAAAATAGCTACTTCCTAATGTAAAAATAATCAACTTTAACTTAATACGCTGCAGCGTCTCAGAAATTACCACGGCTGATTATAGAAATCAGATCTCCGCTCCTTCTCGGCATTACGACCTGCCTCCCCAGCGACAAGCTTAAGGTCCCTATTCTGTGACGCGATCAGCGCATTTATAAACTCCACGGGTGACTGACTGAACCCTAGAAAGAACGCCCTCCTCCTCCGATGCTCATGTATCTTCTTAATTGATGCACAAATCACCTCATCGCACGCCTCAATGTCCTTATGCTTCTCGGTGTTCGCAAGAAACCCTGCTATCTCCTTCTGCAGTGGGAAGGGGACATCGACCAACACGTCATAACACACGTTGCCCGCACTGCTATTCCCGGACAACCTAATCTTGTGCTCCAGCTGTATGGGCAATGGCCGGGACAGGTGCTGCGAGATCTTCTGCGAGACCAACGAGAACCTCATCTTCTCCTCGCCGAACACCTTCTTCAGCAGTGGGTCACAGGCGAAGAACGACGGGTCGCTCGGGTTCTGCAGCTTCTTCGCCTTGACGTAATGCCAGATGCCGGCGATGATTCTCGCACGGGTATCTACCTCGATCCCCAAAACCTCGACCAGAGCCTGCGAAAGCTTGAACTTTTCTGGGGTATAGTTCATCTCAAGCCGCACGCTCACGGTGAACTCCTTGTCCCCCTTCCGCTTGATCTCGAACCCCTCAAGCGGGGCCGGGGAGCGGGAGTTCTCCCATATTATGGTCGGGTTGTCCGGGTAGAGCGCGGGGTCGAGGGACACCGTGACCCGTTTGAAGAAAGATGAGAACTTTGGGCACGTCGAGTTCGGCTTGGGGGGCTCGGTGTCTGAGGCGTCGTCGAGGATGCGGCCGATGATCTTGAGAGACCACGACGGCGGCTCGGCTTTGGGCCCGGGGGTCCGGGTCTGGTTATCGTACGTGTTGAAGACGTAGATGCGGAGGGTGCGCTGGAGGGAAGGGGGGTTCTTGAGGGAGTCCTGGATGTCGAGCTTCTTGCGGGTGAGGGCGGAGTCAATGCGGGACTCGAACTCGAGGAGCTGGGTGTAGAGAGCCGACTCGGGGAGGAGGGCGGCGACGCGGTCGGGGAGGTGCTTGTCAGGGAGCTTGCGCTTCTTGCGGCGGGCGGCGGGGGTGAGCTCGGCGGACTTGAAGGAGGAGGAGGAGGGGGTGGTGTTGGAGGCGGCGGCGGCGGCGGGGCCGGAGGGGGGTTTCGCTGGTGGGGCCCGCTTCACATTAGGGTTTGGGAAGAGGGGGTGGAATTGGGATGATGAGGATGGCGATTGCTGGAAGAGGGATTGGTAAGGAGGAGGGGTGGAGGAAGGGGGGCGGAGGTGGGAGAGGGAGGGGTTGCTGAGAGGGGAGCCGGCGAGAGTCCGGGGAAGTGAGGGGTTGGGGTTGGGGTTGGGGCTAGGGTTAGGGTTTGATGCCATGGCGGGAGGAGGAGGTGAGAAACCCTAACCCTAAAAATTAGGGTTAGGGAAACCCTAATTTATTTTTATTTTATTTTCTGGGAAGGGATTGGGGACGATGAGGGAGAGAAATCCTAGGCGTTTGATTGATGAGGGAGTGCACAGAGCAGATCGGCGATTGGGGTTTTTTCTTTTCCTCTGGAAATAGGATCGATAAATTGGTCCGCAGACTGGCCCGAAAAGCGACCTAGACCCGACTTAATTATTAAACGAGTTGGATTGGACACAATTTCTTGACCCGATTTACTTTCGGATCGGGTATGGGTATTGGCCAACCCGAATCGTAACAATACCAAAACCAGATCCATTATAGGTCAATCATCTACTACGTAAGACCAGCTATGGCTAGCAACCAACTATCGAACTTTGGTGCGGTGCTTTTCAAATTGGCAGCTAAAGCAAATTTGAAAAGTATTTGAGAGGCTATTTCAAATTTGAATTGACTTTTCATAAGTTTGTTGTTTCACGATCCGCACCCGATGTAAGGATACAAATACATGGGTACGTCTAGCCTACGTCACAGTATCGATGGTACAACGCTGTGTAGGTCAACAATATTATCTAAACATCTCACACAATATATATAATGTACCTGTCAAGATATCTCAACTCCCAAATGGAGGATAATATGATAATGATAAATAATACTCAATCACAATAATAAACTAGAGGAAGACATGTCACGATATGGAAAAGAATGAAAGAAATACAGAGTCAAATACATCACAAGTCCAATAGTCTAAACACAACTCAATGAGGTCAAATATAATACAATGCCAAGAATGTCTAACTCACATGCAATATCATAAATGAACTAGCTAAGTCTCATCGACTGCTGGTACTATCTCAATAGGCTCTACGGGTGATATCTCAACTGGCTCGCCATCCTGTGGCCCGTAGTGCGTAGGACACCAGTCCTCTAATGAATCATCTAAAAAAAAAATATCCAGTCAGGATTGGAGCGAAGTACAACCCAATAGCAGTTCCAATAATTGATAGAAACTATAAAACAACAATAGCAATAAAAATAAATGATGGAAGTAACTGAACTAGCAATTATCACGAGAAAGAGCATCATGGTAAATAATGGCAATAAACTGAGAAAAATATGGTGAGGAACATCAATGTTATGAACTGGAATAAAGAAAATAATATAATAGATGTGCCATAAAATATTAGTAAGATAATGTGATCAACTTGGGCCTAGCACAGACTATATATAAAATGTGAGCAAGCATGATCACACATGAGTTGCATGATCTGCTAACT
>JAYESA010000017.1:92479205-92549205 GCA_036927795.1 Iris macrosiphon | reverse complement strand
TAGGTATATACATACTTAGATATATATAAATATGGTAGATATCTATATTACCTAGCCTAGATTAATAACTAGGTATAATTATTAGCTAGATAGCTAGTTAGAGGGGTTTGAGAGCGGTATCTCAAGACCTTGAGATACCGAGGTATCTCAATACCTTGAGATATCCAAGGTATTGAGTTTCGAGCGGGGTATTTGAGCATTATACTAGGAAATGTATTGGAATAATTTTTATATGTTTATATATATATATATTTACGCATGTTAGCGTAGGTTTTAGCGGGTTTAGGCGGGGTGCGTGGCCTAGGGCGAGGTATCAGATACCAAGGGTATCCCGGTATCTCGATTAGGCGAGTTTGTGAGTTTAGTAGCTTAATGAGCTCGGTTTGACCTAGAATTTCAGGGGCACCCTAGTTTGACCTAGCTTTGACCATAATTGTCCCCGTTGACCGTAAAAGTCAACGTTTGACCTAGTTTTGACCTAGAGTTGACTTTTTGGACCCCGAGTTAACTTTTTGACCCGATTTTCACCGGTTTGACCCGTTCGACCTAGAATAGCCCTAGAAGCCTGTTTTTAATTATTTTATATCAGTTTAAATGCTTAGAACCCTGTTTAATTCTGTTTTCGTATTAGGTCCTTGCGACACCGGTCCGGATCTCGATCCTCATCAGTTGCTCAGGACATCAGGCGAGTACCTACCTCTGATAGTTTCCATTTCATGATAGCGTTTATATCACCTATTCTAGGATTGTGATACTTGATTCTGATACATTATTACACGAGCTGGTACTAGTGGATCCCGTCATGAGATGCTATCCCCCTTACCGTGTTCAGCGGGTACTCTATCACGTGTATTTCATCATGTGCTTCGGGTATTGATTCTCATGTGCTATCATGTGCTTATTGTGCTCTCGCCTTCGTGTGTGCGAGCTATTATCATGTACATAGCGTGTTGTGGTTGGATCCAATGGTATTAGTGGGGGAGGGGAGTAGGAGTTGGTTATGTGATCAAAGCCAAACAGTATTTATGTGTATGTCGGTTATGCAACTCACGCATAACGGAGTTATCGTAGTATTTTTCATGTGCAACCTAAGCCGATCACATAACGAACTTGTGCTCAAGGCACTTAGCTAGTATTCATGTTTCTCACCTGCAGTTACTTTTCCAGTACTTGTATTGTTCTCCAGTTTACTTTGCAGCTACTTATTGTGCTCCAGCTTATATTTATTTTCTGTGCATCTTGTATACTTTTCTATTGCTCGTCATATACACCCTACCATGTATTTGGAGTTGCTTTCAGAGTTATGTACTTTGCTCCAGTCCTGACTGGGCATATTTTTTCCAGAGGATCCTGAGGACTATTGCCCGACGTTCTACGGGCCGGGTGTTGACGACTGTTGTGACCCCGTGACCGAGAAGGAGTGCGCCGAGGAGACGCCGTTAGCACCCTAGTTAGCTAGGTGGGTTTCCTGGGTTGGTCCCAGTGTTTTATTTTGGATGATTGTACTTATTCTTTTGTGGCTGTGAGATGTTGTAGCTATTATGGCCTTGGACTGTATTATTTTGGATTATCTTGCTCTCTTGGTTCTGTTTCTTGTTTATACCATATCGTGCTTATATTCTCCTCTAGATTTTGTGATTGAGATTATTGATATATATATTGCGTGGTTGCCCTCCTTTTGGAGAGGATTTTGATATATATATATATTGCGTGGTTGCCCTCCTTTTGGAGAGGTCATGCCGAATTTTTCTGTGAGATATAGATAGATATGGTTGACCTAGAACGGACCTTTACAGCGTTCTACCGCCGATTCTGCGGCATAGGCTGGACGTACCCATGGCTCATGCCCGATTTTCGGGTGCGGGTCGTGACACGTTTTTGGTGGTGGCCCATGCAGGTCCAGTTTTTAGGTTTACCTGCAATAGGATATAGGATATAGGCTGAGAGAGAGTGTGCTCAATCACAACTAGGACCCTTCCTGCTTTCTTTTGTTATCTTTAAATTTTTCTGAAATTGTTTCTTTTTGCAATATTACTGTCCTTCTTTGATGATATCGTTTCTTGCACCGTATTCACTTCTTTTGATCTGTTCTCCTTGATTCCATTCCAGCACTTGCTTTATTTTATTCCGGTGCTTCCTATAGCTTTGTGTCTGTATCTTTTGCTGTTAGACACCATCTTGTTGCTGAACCTTTAGCTAGACTCTGTAAGATCACGACCGGGGGTGGTATCATCCTAGTCCATGATGTCTGCAGAGACCGGAGAGTTACCTTGGGAGGCCGGGAGTTGAGTGTGTGCCTACTCGTAATGCCACTTCCGAGCTACAATATTGTACTCGGGATAGATTGGTTGAGTATGCATTGTGCTAGTATAGATTGTCATGGAGGCAGAGTTTTGTTTAGTCCGCCAGGTGAGCCAGAGTTTCAGTTTGCCAGAGGAGCAGCGGAGCAGACCGAGGGAGTCTTCTGCGGAGCCCTGGTGGTAGAGCCGAGGTCGCTACATCCACTGATAGAGGAGTACATGGATATTTTTTCGGAGGAGTTGCCAGGGTTACCTCCGGACAAAGATGTGGAGTTCTCTATAGACTTGGTGCCAGGCGCGGAGCCGATATCCCAGCACATCTATAGAGTCAGCAACAGTGAGCTGATAGAGTTGAAGAAGCGGGTGGATGAGCTTTAGGACAAAGGATTTATCAGATATAGTTCTTCTCCGTGGGGTGCTCCGGTACTTTTTGTACCGAAGAAGGATGGGTCGATACGGATGTGTATCGACTACAGGGCTCTGAACAGCCTCACAATCAAGAACAAGTATCCGCTGCCGCGTATTGATGATCTTTTTGACCAGTTGAGCGGAGCGAGGGTGTTTTCCAGGATTGATCTGAGGACAGGCTACCACCAGGTGAAGGTCAGGAAGGAGGATATTCCGAAGACAGCTTTCCGGACCAGATATGGACAGTATGAGTTCTTGGTGATGCCGTTTGGGTTGACTAATGCCCCGACAGTGTTCATGAATCTGATGAACAAGGTGTTCCATCAGCATCTGGACAGGTTTGTGGTGGTGTTTATAGATGATATCTTGGTGTATTCGAAGACCCCAGAGGAGAACAAGGAGCATCTGAGGATTGTGTTGGAGACTCTCAGGAAGGAGAAGCTTTATGGAAAGCTCTCGAAGTGTGAGTTCTTCCTTGACAAGGTTGAATTCCTTGGTCATGTGGTGACTGGAGAGGGTATCTCGGTGGATCCGAAAAAGATCATGGCAGTTGAGGCATGGAGTGCTCCGAGTTCAGTAGCCGAGGTCAGGAGTTTCCTGGGGCTGGCAGGTTACTACAGGAGATTTGTTCAGAATTTTTCCCGGATTGCAGAGCCGTTGTCCAGGCTGACTCGGAAGGACGTGGAGTTTGTTTGGTCAGAGGAGTGTCAGATCGCCTTTGATGAGCTGAAGAGGAGGTTAACGACAGCTCCAGTATTGACATTGCCATCTGGAGGATTCACTATCTATAGTGATGCATCAGGGAAGGGTCTGGGTTGTGTGTTGCAGCAGAATGGGAGGATGATTGCCTATGCTTCCAGGCAATTACGTCCTCATGAGAAGAACTACCCTACCCACGATCTGGAGTTGGCAGCGGTCATCTTTGCTCTGAAGTTGTGGAAACACTATTTATACGGAGAGCGTATGGAGATCTTCACAGACCACAAGAGCTTGAAGTATGTGTTTACCCAAAAAGAGTTGAACATGAGACGGAGGAGATGGTTGGAGTTGATGAAAGACTTCGACATATCGTTACAGTATCATCCAGGGAAGGCGAACATAGTTGCGGATGCGTTGAGCAGGTATCCGGTAGCTATGTGCATGACTACAGATCGTTATCTTCTGGCAGATCTTGAGAGCTTGGGCATTGAGGTGATAGTGCCTGGAGTTGAGATACAGATGTGGGGACTGCAGATTCAGTCAGAGTTGGTAGATCGGATCAGGGCTACACAGTTTGAGGATGAGTCCCTGAGGAGCATCAGGGTGCAGGTTCAGATGGGATTATCAAATGACTTCACCATTGCTGATGATGGTTCTTTGCGGCACGGTACCAGGTTGTGTGTGCCGAGTGGGTCGTTGCGCGAGGAGGTTCTCCAGGAGGCGCATCGATCCCAGTATTCTATGCATCCAGGTGCCAACAAGATATATAGAGATCTGAGACAGCATATATGGTGGTACGGGATGAAGCGGGAGGTAGCACGCTTCGTATCCCGATGCTTAGTGTGCCAGCAGGTGAAGGCGGAGAGGCAGAGGCCAGGAGGTTTACTCCAGCCGTTACCCATTCCGGAGTGGAAATGGGAGCATGTGACCATGGATTTTATTTCTGGACTTCCCCGTTCTCCAGGCGGGAAGGATGCGATTTGGGTCATCGTGGACAGGTTGACCAAATCGGCCCACTTTCTACCATTCAAAGTGGGTACGTCTACAGAGAGACTAGCAGAGATGTATGTGCGCCAGATAGTCAGACTGCATGGAGTTCCTATGAGCATAGTATCAGATCGGGACAGTCGCTTTACTTCGCATTTCTGGAGGAGTCTGCAGGCTAGCTTGGGCACCCAGCTCAAGTTTTGTAGTGCGTATCACCCACAGACAGATGGTCAGTCAAAGAGGACCATTCAGACACTTGAGGACATGCTTCAGACTTGTGTTTTGGATTTCAGAGGCTCTTGGGAGGATCATTTGCACTTGGTAGAGTTTGCTTACAATAATAGCTACCAAGCCAGTATCGAGATGTCACCTTTTGAGGCGTTGTATGGGCGGAGGTGTCGCACTCCGTTGTCATGGGATGATGTAGGTGAGAGAGCTTTGCTTGGCCCGGAGATGGTGGTTGATGCAGCGGAGAAGGTCAAGCTCATTAGAGATAGACTTCGGGTGGCGCAGGACAGGCAGCGGCATTGGGCCGATAGCCACCGGAGACCTTTGGAGTTCGAGGTATAGCTTAGAATTTAGATTTTGTTCTTGTGTTTGCTTGTGATTGCTTGCTTTAGACTAAGTGCTGAGACCTTGTTTGTGCTAGGTTGGAGATCTGGTGTTCCTGAGGATTTCTCCGACGCGGGGCACTATTCGCTTCGGTGGAGACGGGAAGCTTAGCCCACGTTTCGTTGGACCCTTCCGTATCCTCGAGAGGGTCGGCGCTGTAATGCCCCGTTCCCCCTACTCGGGGAGCGCGGCCAAGAAATACTTACGACCGTCCGAACGGGACAGATTGAATTAAGATCCTTTCCTCGTTATGGATTGGTTTCTTCGGAATCAGGTCCCATATACAATGGATTGTGCCTCGAGGATGGACTCGGCGGCAGAGTCGAGAGGGGCCTTTCCGTTGCGTTGGTTTCTTGTCCATTTTCGTGCCGCTTGGTTGCTTTCTTGTTGGTTTTATGACTTGCGTTTTCTTGAACGGTTTCAATGGATTTCATTGCTTTCGTTCTTAGGATTTCGCATTTCGTATCGAGCCTTGGAGACCGAAGCAGGAGGTATTGATCATCCGTTGGTGCGTGCAGGTGATCGTGTAGACGACGCGCGAGCGGAGTCTTAGAGATCTCTCCTTCTTCTTCCTATTCAACCAACTTGTGAGTGGCTCTATTTCGATAAGCGCCTTCTTTCCAAGGATTTCTGTTCTTAATAAAATTGACTCAGTTGTGCATTCATTCAAACGATACCAAATATATATAAAGTTGAATGAAAAGATAGGAAGTAGGCTTGGAACATTCATTGCTTGTCATTCAGAACCTTGCATAAATTCATTGATGCATGCACGTTCGTTGGGTATATTAATTGATCGGCACTTATTTATAGTACAAGTTGTTCTTCTTTAAACTGCTGAATATTATTGCATATAACTTGTTGGTTGATTATGGTAGCACAGTAAAGCGGTTCCGTACATGCCGTTTCTTTAAATTCTTATGTGTTAACTATGTGTTTGGTGGCTTGGTGTTAGACAAACTTGTATACAAGGGGTAACGTTCTACGAACGGTCGTCGGGGCACCGGGACTGCTTCGACCTGGGTAGAACATTTGCTAGTGTAGTCCTAGCGCTTGGATGGGTCCGTGCGTCCGCCAAAGGCTAGCTACCTGAGGCAGAATGTCAGCCGATCCATCCTCCGTCCAACCAAGAGATGTTGTTGTTGTATATTTAAACTGTGCAGACTAACTATGTCTTCGTGACAGGGAAGGCTATGGTAAGTTGTACAGGTGGTTCAGACGGTACAGGTAAAGTCACCGAACGGTGGCATGTGGAGTTATGTTATTTTGTTCTTGCATATCTGCTAAATGAAATCTGAACTAGGCAAGAATAGAAACCCACCTAAGCACATAATTGTAGCATACTCATTAGAACTCATCTCATGAGCTTGGTAAAGTTGAGCAGCTAGCCTTCACCAGTGCTTTTCGAAGTACTGACCCTCGTTGTAGCAGGTTCCCCGGCGCAAGGCAACGCGGCGAGGAGCTGAAGTTCTCTCCGGACTTTTGGGATCCTTGGCGGTTCGTGGCCAAGACTTTTGGAGGCTCAAGCTAGAAGCCTTTCACTCTCTCCGTTGCTGAATATCGCTAAGGCGATGGTGCTTACTCGCACCCAAGGTGTTTTGTGTTTTTGAATCTATGTAAAGGGACATAATGTATGGATCGGCTATCTCATTTTGCGTCCAAGTTTGTAAGCCCGTGGGGAATTTTATACTTTTGAGTCAAGCGATGTAAAAAGATGTTCATTATGAATAAAAGAGAAACTTTTCTATGCCTCAACCTTGTGTTATCTTATATGTCTACTCTGTTGCATTGTTCTAAAGAATATCCTTATGCCTAAGGCCTTGTGCACGCGCGCCCTACGCGTGCACGGCATCACGCCCGGGGGACGATTATCGATTAGCCGGAAATCGGGGCGTGACAGGCGCCGTGGCGTATAGGCTTGAGTTGCCGACTACGCTAGAGGGAGTTCATGATGTGTTCCACGTGTCGCAGTTGAGACGGTACGTGGCGGATCCCAGTCACGTATTGGATCACTCGGAGATCGAGGTGGGCCCTACTCTTAGCTATCCAGAGCAGCCGGTGGAGATTCTGGATCGGCGGGAGAAGGTGTTGAGGAACCAGACTATTCCCTTGGTTCGCGTAGCATGGAGGCATCACTCTCCAGGGGAGTCGACCTGGGAGAGGGAGGATGAAATGCGCGAGCGATACCCCTATCTCTTCGAGCCCTGAGGTATGGTTCTTTTCTTTGCATTCCTGTCCTAGTTTCGTCTTTTAATTTCGAGGACAAAATTATTTTAAGGAGGGTAGGCTTGTCACTACCCGATTCTAGAAAATAGGGTTATTTTTTTATTTTTACTTGGTAAATTGTGTATTGTATTTAATTAATTATGTTTATATTTATTTAGTGATTATATTATTTTTTAATGATTATTTTAGGGTTTTGGCTAGCTTGGACCCATGTCAGACCCTAGTGGACCCATGTTCGACCCAGCCCATACCCTTGTGAGAATTATTTTGGGGCTTAAAAATATTTATTATATTTTTAGAAGGTTAGTGGGAGAGATTTGGAGCTAGTTTGAGTACTTTTGGAGCCCGGAACCCGAAACCAAGTCGAGTATGGGCGTTTTGGGAATTTGGTGACTAATGTAACCCCATTTATTTCCTTTGGCCGGCCCCCTACCTACCCCCACCCGTGGAACACAGCAAGGAGCAGCCTTTTTCCCCCCTTCTCTTCGTTCCACTCTTCTTCTTCATTCTTCTTCTTCTCCACTTCTTCTTTCTTCTTCCTTCTTCTTCCAAAGTAAGTCTTTCTTCCATTTTTCTTCTTTCTTTCTTCCATTCCTTCTCCTTATGCTAGCCCTAACCTTGCATTTTCCCTAACCTAGGTGTGAGGAGCTTAGATCTAGTATGGGAGCAAAATTTGGTGGCTTGGAGCTTGAGGGAGGTGATTCCAAGTAGATCGGAGACTTTGGCCTTGGGATTTCAACTCCCAAGAGGTAAAACCTAACTTTTTCCTTGCTAATTATTTTTGTGTAGTGTAATTAGTGTTGTAGAACCTTCCTAGACCCTAAGCCTACCCGTAGGAGGAAGTTTGAACTAGTTTGGTTGAGTTTAGAGACTTTGACATTATATTTTGTGTCGAATTCGGGTGAAATCCAAATTTGGCCCAATTTTGGATGATGTCCTAGGTTAGACGGATCTAGTTAGACGTTGTCGGGTGTCTTGAGGGTGAGTGCGTGTCTCCGTTCGGACACGGGAAGCCGTATCGCGGAGAAACGGGCGTTTCGGGCAAAATTAGAGTTTTTCGTCGTCGCCGATTCTAAGTGCATGTACGTTTTCGCCACGGACCTAGAATCGATGGGGGAGCACTTTTTCTAGGATCTAGGCATCGTTTAAAGCGCGTGGGTAAATTTTGGGCCGATTTTGAGTTCGTTTGGTGTGCGTTTCAGGAGGTTTTACGAGCCGCGCACCACGTGTTCGTCGAAATGACCGAACGGCCATTTCGACTTGGTTTCCTCGTTTTGGGCTTGTGCGCGCATTGGGTTAGTATCGGGGAGTGTGTTCTAGAGTTTTTGAGTTATATTTTATATATTTTAGGGTGTTGGTGAGTGTCGGGGTCGTTGGGCGTGAGTGGGGCGTGTTGTTTGTGTGTTGTTGTGTGTTGTGTTGTGTTGTGTTAGTGTATATGTGTCTATATATATATATATATATATATATATATATATATATATATATATATATATGTATATATTTATATGTATGTGTGTTTATGTATATATATTTATATATATATGTGTGTATTTATATCTATGTGCTTGTGTGTGTATAAGTCTATGTATATATATATATATATATGTGTGTATGTGTAAATATATATCTTAGAGTGTGTGTGTGTATTGATATGTATATATATATATTTGTATGTGTGCATATATATATTAATATAGGTGTTTATATATATATATATATATATATATATATATATATATATATATATATATATATATATATATATTTGTGTGTGAGTGTGTGTATTAGTGTGTTTGTGAGTGTGTTAGTGTGAGTGTTAGAGAGTAGATAAGTGTGTATATATCTATCTATCTAGTAGTATATATATATAGTTATATATGTGTGTGTATATATATATATATATATATATATATATATATATATATATATATATAGGGTGATATATATATACGTATATAGGAGTGTGTGTGTGTGTGTGTGTGTGTTTGTGAGCTAGAGGGGGGGTTCAGCCAGCAGCAGGGAGCAGCAAGCAGCTGCTCCAGCAGCACCAAGAGCAGCAGTAACAGCAGCTTTTAGAGCACCAGCAGCAGCAATAGCAAATGCAGGCAGCAGCAGCAGCTTAGCAACAATGTTAGGGATTTGATATATATATATATTGATAGATAGTTAGATAGATAATAAGTTAGATAGATAGATATATCAATAGATAGATAGTTAGGTAGATAAGATAAATAGATAGTGAGATAGCTAGATTAATAGATAGATAGTTAGGTATTTAGCTAGATAGTTACCTAAATAGGTAGATGGTTAGTTAGACGGGTAGTAGATAGCTAGATACTTAGATCTATATATATCTATCTAAGATATAGATATCTATATACCTATAATTATATATATATATAGGTGTATAGGTAAGGTAATGGGTATTTGGGTATGTGTGTGTGGATATCTATATATATAGGTATATACATACTTAGATATATATAAATATGGTAGATATCTATATTACCTAGCCTAGATTAATAACTAGGTATAATTATTAGCTAGATAGCTAGTTAGAGGGGTTTGAGAGCGGTATCTCAATACCTTGAGATATCCAAGGTATTGAGTTTCGAGCGGGGTATTTGAGCATTAGCCTAGGAAATATATTGGAATAATTTTTATATGTTTATATATATATATTTACGCGTGCTAGCGTAGGTTTTAGCGGGTTTAGGCGGGGTGCGTGGCCTAGGGCGAGGTATCGGATACCAAGGGTATCCCGGTATCTCGATTAGGCGAGTTTGTGAGTTTAGTAGCTTAATGAGCTCGGTTTGACCTACAATTTCAGGGGCACCCTAGTTTGACCTAGCTTTGACCATAATTGTCCCCGTTGACCGTAAAAGTCAACGTTTGACCTAGTTTTGACTTTTTGGACCTAGGTTGACTTTTTGACCTGATTTTCACCAGTTTGACCCGTTCGACCTAGAATAGCCCTAGAAGCCTATTTTTAATTATTTTATATCAGTTTAAATGCTTAGAACCCTGTTTAATTCTGCTTTTCGCATTAGGTCCTTGCGACACCGGTCCGGATCTCGATCCTCATCAGTTGCTCAGGACATCAGGCGAGTACCTACCTCTGATAGTTTCTATTTCATGATAGCGTTTATATCACCTGTTTCTAGGACTGTGATACTTAATTCTGACACATTATTATACGAGCTGGTACTAGTGGATCCCGTCATGAGATGCTATCCCCCTTACCGTGTTCAGCGGCTACTCTATCACGTATATTTCATCATGTGCTTCGGGTATTGATTCTCATGTGCTATCATGTGCTTATTGTGCTCTCGCCTTCGTGTATGCGAGCTATTATCATGTACGTAGCGTGTTATGGTTGGATCCAATGGTATTAGTGGGGGAGGGGAGTAGGAGTTGGTTATGTGATCAAAGCCAAATAGTATTCATGTGTATGTCGGTTATGCAATTCACGCATAACGGAGTTATCGTAGTATTTTTCATGTGCAACCTAAGCCGATTACATAACGAACTTGTGCTCAAGGCACTTAGCTAGTATTCATGTTTCTCACCTGCAGTTACTTTTCCAGTACTTGTATTGTTCTCCAGTTTACTTTGCAGCTACTTATTGTGCTCCAGTTTATATTTATTTCCTGTGCATCTTGTATACTTTTCTATTGCTCGTCATGTACACCCTACGATGTATTTGGAGTTGCTTTCAGAGTTATGTACTTCGCTTCAGTCCTGACTGGGCATATTTTTTTCAGAGGATCCTGAGGACTATTGCCCGACGTTCTACGGGCCGGGTGTTGACGACTGTTGTGACCCCGTGACCGAGGAGGAGTGTGCCGAGGAGACGCCGTTAGCACCCTAGTTAGCTAGGTGGGTTTTCTGGGTTGGTCCCAGTATTTTATTTTGGATGATTGTACTTATTCTTTTGTGGCTGTGAGATATTGTAGCTATTATGGCCTTGGACTGTATTATTTTGGATTGTCTTGCTCTCTTGGTTCTGTTTCTTGTTTATATCATATCGTGCTTATATTCTCCTCTAGATTTTGTGATTGAGATTATTGATATATATATTGCGTGGTTGCCCTCCTTTTGGAGAGGATTTTGATATATATCTATTGCGTGGTTGCCCTCCTTTTGGAAAGGTCATGCCAGATTTTTCTGTGAGATATAGATAGATATGGTTGACCTAGAACGAACCTTTACAGCGTTCACCGCCGATTCTGCGGCGTAGGCTGGACATACCCATAGCTCATGCCCGATTTTCGGGTGCGGGTCGTGACAAACTATCACGGGCTACACTAAATCACGGGCTATAAGGTATGATCACATATCCACTAATACTTCCTCAACCCTCGACTAGTACATGGATGCAAATCATGACACGTTATAACACGTATATCACACTACACGGTCTATAATGTCATGTACTATGATCACGGTCTATATAATCATGAAGATATCACGGTAATCACTGAACAATCACGAAATACGATATAACGATCACTGAGTCATCACAACAATAACATCTCATGACGAAGATCCACGTATACCAATCCTTGAAACCATCGCGTCAGGAATCAATTATCTCAATACTAAATACATGAAACATAGAGACTATCAAATAAGAAAACTATCAGAGAATGAACTCGCCTGTGGTCTTGAGCAAATGGTATATCTCGGTATTCGAGCTGGTGTCACACAAACCTATATATGGAATATTATGTTACTTGGTGTAATGAATGATGAATGAGTTAAAATGCACTAATATGCTTTTCTAGGCCATTTTTAGGTCACTAGTCCAACTAGGTTAAACTAGTTATTTCTAGGTTCTATGAGTCTATATCTAGATTATTGGGTCCATACACTGCTTATCTAGGCTATACTAGCTATTATTGGATACTAGTGTAATGACCCATTTCGCTCAAGCTGAGAGCCGATTCAAACGGCGCTAGTGCAACGACCCGACCCGCTTTGCTTAGCAAGAAGACTCGTTTGAGGCAAAATATTCCAGACTTGACCCATCAGGAGTACAGACTTAGACTTTCTGTCACGACTCGCACCCGGTGTAGGGATGCAAGTCAGGAACAACGTCCAGCCTACGTTACAGAATCGGCGGTAGAACGCTGTTTGGATAATCTATCTTACAATATAATGAGCCACCAACAATATCAATATACTTAATCATAGATCTAAGATGGAGAATAGCACGAATATGATAACAGAATAGAATAGTCACAATACAACTCATGAGTCATTAATAATAACATCAATTAGTCAGAGAAATACTAAACAGTAAGCTGGAGACAAATCTAGTACAAAGAGTCTATCTATGAAAATATGAGTCCCGGGTCGTCTGTCTTAGTCGGGATGAGTCTCTCCTGAGCTAGTGTCTCTGGCTCTAAGCCCATAATATCCTGAGGTCCATAATGAGTAGGGTACCACTCCTCAGTGTCATCTGAGAAAAATATATACAGTCAGAAAAGGAGCAGAGTACATCTCTAACATCACGTCTAATCAATGATATAAACTGTGTAACAGTAAATATATGTAAATATACAAGATACAACATAGATACAAGAGATATATAATAAGAAAATACTAGAATAAATACAAAAATGAACAATATGACAATGAACAATAATACTAATGACTAAGTGAGTGAGTACCAGCTTTAACATGTGATCAGCTTGGGAACTTGATACAAGATTTATGGCCTGGCTAATCATACGTGCGGTGTATGATTAACACTATTCAATTAACAAGACTTGATATAAGGAGGGTATGATCACATATCTATACTACATACTCTCTGCCCCTGACTGGTATAGTGGATCCAGCCATGGTACGCTATGGCACGGGATTCTCTAGGAAGATAACAAGTCTCCCCGAGAATCAGTATCTGTACATGTACAAGAAGAACAAGGAACAAGGCTTGCACAAAATATACCATATATACCAAGGAATAACATCTCATGATGAGATCCGGATATACCAATCCGTTTAACCATCGTGTCGAGAAATCAAGGATATCTACACTAGATACAAGAGACAAATGATATTATAAATGAGAAACTATAAGAGAATATACTCGTCTGAAACCCGGTGCACAGTATCACAGATGTCTGGTATGGTGCCTCGAAGACCTATATATGGAATATAATATCAATACAAGATTTCAAAATAAAAATAAGTTAAATTGGTCAACATCTAGGCCAAAGAGCCATTTCTAAGTCAAAACAGTCAAACTAGGTTAACTCTAAGTCAAACTGGTCAAACTACCTATTTCTAGGTTGCACGAGTCTATCTCTATGATATTAGGTCCAAACACTAAGAATCTAGGCCACACTAGTAAATCTAAGATACTATAAAATCACTAAGGTACCGTATCTCAAGATACGCAAACAATTAGATATAGAAATATTATATATGAATACACAAGCAATAAATATATATATACTAATCCTAATTACAAATGCTAAGTGGATACATTGGCTTTGAACCAACACGGTATCTCACCACTAAACCTCCTTCTTGATACTTGAACCCAATACCTTGAGTATCGACCAATACCTTGACATTTACCTTGGTATCTCAAGGTAATGTCACTCTAGTATATAGCAGCTACCCAATCTAATGCCTAACACACACACACACACACACACACACACACACACACACACACACACACATATATATATATATACATATATATATATATATATATATATATATATATATATATATATATATATATATATATATATATATATATGAATACTAAATTTCTAACTAAACACTAACTACTAATACAACTAAAACATATATACATACCTATATGTATATCAATCTAATATAACTATAAACTATTATGCATTATCTAATACAACTACTATACCATGCTAACTACAATACCCACTGATACAAATATACATGCATATGCATACTTACATATAGATAACTAACTAAACTAGATACTACTAACTTGATAACTAAATAACTTAGTTAACTAACAATTAATAACTAGCTAACTATCAATAACTACTACTAGTTAACTAACTAAACTAACTAACTGAAATACCTAACTAGCTCCGGATACCTGCTGCCTAAAGTAACAGCTGCAGCTGCAGTTATCTACACTGCCTTGCTGCCTCGAGGCTCTGTATAGCTGCTGCTGCTGCTGTGCTCGGGCTCTGTATTTCTGATGATGCTGCTGTTGTTGCTGCTCGGGCTCTGCATAGCTGTAAACACCTGGATTTTTTCAAAAATTAAAAATAACTTTTTGGGAATTTTTTGCTATTTTTAAATAATTAAATAAATGTTCTTCTAAATTAAATATTTTTTAAGTATTAAAAATAATATGAAAATAATATTTTTGGGTGTTAAATAATTAATTAGACATACAATAATTTTTTTGCAATTTATTGGACCCCAGAACTATTTTTAAAGACCCCAAAACTTAGTTTTTAAATAAACCAATTTAAACCAAATAAAACCGGTTTAATTCTAAACCAAACCGAACCCATGCTGAACCGGCCCAATTCCTGAACCGGGCCCAAACCCTAGCGGGTCGGGTCGGATTCGGACCCGAACCCAGAACCCGACCCTACCCTACCCGCTGCTACAATAATCCCAAATTCCCGACTCTCAGCCTCCCCTCTCCGCCGTTCGCCACCGGCCGCCCTTCCCTAACACCGGCTGCCCCTATCCCTTCACCTTCGCCAACCGCCGACCAACCACCTCCCGCTCCTCCTATAAAACCCGACCCCTCGGCTCTTCTCCACCATCAGCCACCGAACCACCATACTCCGGCTGCCTCGCTGCCAAGACCGACGACCCCAAGCTCGCCGCTGCGACCCACGACCACCGGCGATGACTCCTCCACCGACACAGCAACCCGCCGCCGGCCGAGCTTCTCCCGTTTATGCCGCGCCACCTCGCGTACGCGTTATACAGTCGATTCTGACTCCTTATTCCTGTGAGCATTTCTCTCTCCTCGCTGCCTCATTTTCTGTTCTGTCGAATCATGCGCGTACCCTGTGTGACCCTCTCGAACCCTGTACAACTAGTTCGGGGTATCGCGTCCTGTGGCGATCGTAAACTGCGACGCAAAATTAGGAAAATAAATCCCCTTTTCTGAAAATTCAAAAATATTCTGAACTCCCCAGTTCACGACCATTTTGCGACCAACCTGTTAAATGTTTTCAAAATTGGCTTGAACAATTATTTAGACTGTATGACCAAGTTTTTAATCCTGTTTTTAGTTCAATTTATCGTGTTGTAGTTTATCATATTTTCGAGGATAAAAATGACCAAAAACTTGGTCTTTAGAATACCCCGATTTTCCCGAAACTGGGTGTCCCGCTAAACGGGATGACTTGATCGTGTACAAATTTTATCGAAAGGTGCGTGCCATTAATATGGACGTGTAAGATTTTGCAGAAGTTGATTTGGATGTGCGTGCACACCGGAATCAACGAGTATCCGTCGACAACACCCCATATCGGTCCTGTTCTGAAACTCGTTGTAACTTCGTGTACGCTCGTCGTTTCGAAACAAAACTTGCACCATCGGACTCGTAGCAATACGCTGGTCCTGTGACCCAAGTTTGGTTTAATTCTGAGAACGTTAACAAAATCCCGTATCGTGGGCCCCACGGCTCCATTTGACGGGCAATTTTGTGATCGGCTCATCGGAATTCAGTTCTGGACATTCCTTTGGGTTCGTATTGTCGTTCTGGACTTGTAGATACTAAGTTTGACGAATTTGGAGAATATTATCTCTGGCCCATTTTTTGGTGCGAAGCGGGCCACAAGTGGACCCTGCTTTGACTAAAAACTGTCACTTTTGCCCCTGTGTCCAAATTAGACTTATGGACAGGCAATTCTAGCTATTTGATATCTTTTGAACCTGATGGTAATTTTGATTACAACATTCGAAGGAGTACCGGCCGAACCCGCTGTTTCAGAAGCAACTGTTGGTATCCAAATCCCAGGCAAGTGTACCTTGCCAATCTTGCAGTAATTGCTACATGTTATTTCCTTGATTTATTTATATGTTGTATCTGTTCAACCTAGGGCCATGTGATATTACTTAACGTCCAAATAATATTCGGGTGTCAACGCCGTACGCGGAGTTGTGTAACGTCACCTAGACATGGATATCGAGTCACTATACATTCTTGTGCTTGCATCATCAAGTACGTCATACCACAGGACACCTGACACTGTTCATGAGACAGAATCTTCCTGAGATATTCATGGTGATTCTGTATAGGCTATAGGATTTGTGACATAGACTTTATGTTCATAGCTATCATATGACTTGCTGCATTAGATATGATCTTGCGTGACATGGACAAGAGACGTGTGATTACATTGGGTGGGGAGAGACACACATGCTACATGATGATTTTATATATGTATTTATTATTGTGAGACCGTAGACTCTATATCAGAGCTAGGCACATTACGTGATATTACTGCTACCGGCTCCCCGACACAGAGCTTGTAGTGGTCTCAGCCTGAGTACTAGTGATGCTCTCACTTGCATTTCACATAGATGGTTACATAGTTTACCCTATTGTTTTATTTATTATTGTACTGCATTTATTTTGGCTTGAGTTATTTTGTACCTTGCTATGTCCCCTGAGGACCTAGATTCTAATTATGTCCCCAAGTTTAGCAGAGGAATTCTATCCCGAGGTATACGGGGCAAGAGCAGAAGCAGAAGCAGGAGCAGACACTGGAGCTGAACCGATCCCCGAGGATGAGGTGATGGACAAGGATTTCTCCTGAGTATCTGTTATCTATACTCAGTATTTGCTATTATTAGACTCTTTTGTTTCTGGTCTGTTGAACCAGTGTATCAGACTTATTATCGGGTTGTTCCCCGATTTACTTTATTGAGACTTGATGACGGTTATATTTGATTTTTGCTGATATTGATCATATTTATCTTCCATGGATGAGATTAGATTATGACATGTTTAGTAGACTTTATTATTGTGTTACAGCTTAAGTACACCTTGATGGGTCCATTAAATTGGGTTTGTCCATTAGAGTGTGCTACTGGCTATTGCCACGTGGCTAGTCCCTCGGTGTTTTGGGACTGGGGCGTGACATAGTTTTTGTGGTGGCCCATGCAGGTCATGACTAAATTGTTCGATTTCAACTTAGGGACCGAGCAAGCCTGCAATAAGGATATGATAAGTTTTAGGATCTCATCCATTTGAATTGAATCATTTTTTATCTCTATATTGGATTCGAATTAATTACTTGATTTGCATCCTGTTTTGATTCTTCTGTGCGTTCTCATAGTTTATTTTTAATGCAGAGTAATGGATCCGAGAACCGGTGACGAGAATCCCTTAGGTACACCACACGATGTTGTGGTCACCTATGATGATGGAGTGACACCAGAAAATAAAGGATAATCCGCTCAATGCGATCAAGCTGGCCAGCATACTTCAAGGTTCCAGCGTGATAACATCCCACCACCGCCACAGTTCACTCCACCGATGCATGTTTTTCCACCAGGGAAAGCCATGGACGGACAACAGATATTTCAAATGTTTTATGCCATAATGCAAGCCCAACAACAGGTTCAACAAGAGGCTCAGCGTCATGAGGCAGAGTATTTAAGGAACAGCCTAGTAAACGCACTAGAGCAGGCGAACCCACCAGCTAGGCGACCATCGGCAGGATCTATCACTGATTTCCGTCAACTGAAGCCCTGTACCTTTTCTGGCAAAGAGGGGCCAACTGAAGTTCACGAGTGGCTCACGAACACACAACACCAGTTGGAAGCAGCTGAACTTCCGAGGGAGAGATGGATGACTGCCGTCAGGATGCAGTTGACGGACAATGCGCACCATTGGTGGCTATCTGAAGAGAGGAGGCTTAGACATGACCGAGTCACTTGGGAAGAGTTCTCCAGACTCTTCTAGGAGATGTATATCCCAGCTATATCTCGGTAGGAACTCCGAGACAAGTTCAACCACCTTATTCAAGGCAATATGTCGGTGGAAGAATACAATGCGGAGTTCATTCGTTTGAGTCGCTTTGCCCCTTCTCTAATTCCGACAGAAGAAGAGAAGGTGGAGAAGTTCTTCAACGGACTCAGGTTTGAGCTCCAGAGATTGATTGGATTTGTTGCACCTACATCATACACAGACGTCCTTGCTGCAGCACGACACATGAAGCACGTCACCAGGAGGGAGTCCAGTCTGAAGCGGCCATTCACATTACCACCATCCAGAGAATCACATGGGGAGTCCGCAAAGCGATCCCAGAGGAATCTACCTCAGAGAGCAGCAACTAGAGCCTTATCCCTTCCTACTTGTCACTACTGTGGCAAGGTAGGTCATATAGAGAGGGAGTGCAGACGCAAGTTGGGACTATGCCTGATTTGCAGATCTAACCAGCATCCAGCCAAGGAATGCTCTGAGCGCCGAGAGAGAGTGTCACGCCCCAGTCCCAAAAATACGTAGGACTAGGGCACGTAAGCATGCCAGCCGCATGGATATGGCAACTCTAATATATGGAAACCAAATCCACACGTACGCATTAATATGAATTATTAAATCCACAAGTGGTATAACATATGTCACAAGTCACAGGGTATAATCTAAATCTCATCCACCAAAATCAAATATGAATAAAATAACCAATGTCTATGGAACTAGATCTCAATAAGAAGTATCTAAGGGTGATAGTTGGATGGAAACAAATCCACTACCAACTCAAATGGAAAAGTAAATACAATATGAGTACAACACAATCAAGCCCAATATAAGTATACCAGCTATCGATCACGTCTCGAAGAGAAGGCATCCACGAAGCATCTATAACCATCCAAATCTGCGCTCCTGCAAATACTCAAGAACAGGTACACCTGGCAGCGGACCAGGTCCTCAGAGGGACATAACAAGATACTTAAACACATGCCAATAAAGTACTGAAATAAATATCCAATGGGTCGCCTAACCGTCTAAAGTGAATGCAGTTTAAGAACAACTTTCCCAACGCGTGGGCTATCTGGCTAAAATAGGATTGGCATAGTTCTCTTGGAGATCCAGGGGCCTACAAAGGTACGGCGTCTTTCGAACACCGGAGGCCCGCCTGATAATAATATAATATATAGTGGTCATCATGACCGCGCATCTCCGGCGGAGCGTACGGGTTACACAAGGAAAGTGCAACGGAGCCCACACGTCTTACTTGTTGTTCTCCCCACCCCATGCTCTAAGCATGTCACATCCATGACACGATAATACCTCTAATAACTGTCCAATCTACTAGCATGCAAAGTTTCTAACAACAGTTATTCCTAACGCACGTCCCACACGTACCGATGATCAGTCAATACATGCGTCCGTGATCTATATGAGACTCACAACTCGTGTAAAAATATGTATCACAGTCAAATGAAACCTAATGGTGCTACATGAGAATGGGGTAGTCTCATGAACAAGGTCAATGCAATACATAAATAAAAATATTCGTGACGTCACCGTCGCGCACATTTTAAATAACAATTAAAATATATGAACTAAAGACAGAGAATAGAGATGCATGCAATCATATGGAATAAGAATAACAGTACAATGGCAAGGTATACTTGCCTGGCAAGGAAGCTGCAATGTACCAATAACCTGCTCCAGAAATTGTACAGAACAATCCAATATCCTATGTACACATAAATATAATATAATAGAATCATTAGTCATTACACTAGCACATACTCAACCACATTTACACTGGAATTAGGGGGTATACTAGGGGTAACACTAGTCATCTAACACGGTCAATTATGCATTGAATTACGCGGGTGTCGCGTCTTCAAGTACTGTACAAAATCAGTCAGTCAATTGACAGGTGTCTATGCCAGTACGTTAGTGTACACAAGGCAGACAAATTCACAAGTTCTTAGGGTCAATATGGTCAAGGTAAGTATGGGATAGTCCACGATGTCCTAGGGTCATACAGTCTGAATATTTAGTCATAATTATCAATTAGCATTTACTTACATGTATATTCATATAACTATATAATAATATAACTATTAATTTATTTTAATTTATTTAATTCTAGAATAATTACTCTAAAATCCTATTTTAATCTTATTATTCTGATTTTTATGTTAATTCCTAAATTTTGTCCAAAGAAACTGAATTTTATCAACTCGAGACTCATGGCACGCAAATCGAGGCGATCTGTTGACCAAAAAGTCAACCGATACAAACTCGACTTTCATGCATAATTTCCTGTAGATTTCAGCATAAAAAATATACTAGAATTTATGGCTCGTCTGAATTCAAATTCGTTTGGGAATTATGGCACATACAAATTTTGTATTGTGCACCGATGGTTAAATTCTAACCTAGAAGTTCTACAGAATTAACAGTATGTAAATACTTTAAAATAAATTTTGGGAAAAATATATGTCGATGATCTCGACATTAGCTTTCCGAAACTTTAAACGGTTCGTGATTCTGATTCCTGGTTCTCCCGGAATCGCAAAAACATCAAAACACGTCTATTTTCGGACATGCTGTGCTCTACGAATTTTCTAGAATTTAATACTAGTAATTTAGAAAAACAATTTATATTATCAGAAATCTAACCTCATTATCGTTCTAACAAAAAAAACTGGAGCGTGTTTGGAGTACGGAGCTAGGAGATATCGTCTTTTTAATTCGTCATAACTAGTAAAAAATGAGGCTGAATTTATGACGAATTTTGACTATTTTTTGGACGAAAAAGAGAGGAATTTGGGAAAGAAAAATATGAAGGATGAGGTATTTATAATGGTGGACACTACTTAATTAAATACGACTAGGATTGGTTAATTTGGATAGGATTATGATGAATTTAAATAAGGATAGGATATGCATGAAGTTGATTTCCTAGTAGGTTCAGGATTTGAATTAATTTAAAATAGAGTTTGAATTTATCTCAATAATTTATAATCTTAAATATAATTAAAGATAATACGAATAATTTATAAAATCTTATTAATATCTATTAACACTAAATTAGTATATATCTAATATTAAGACTATATATATCCAAATAAATCCTAAATAATTTTAAAATCTAAATAAATTTCTTAAAATTCTAAATAAATTACAAAAAAATATAATTAAATATTTTAAACTAAAATAAATATTTGGTAGGAACGACATGCAAGTATGGTCGTATAGTAAATCATAGAAGTCCTAGAAATTTATGTTTTCTAAGTTTTAATTACCAAAAATTCTAAAAAATCTCCAAAAATCTAAAATAACCTAAAATAATTCTAAATGAATATTTATATAAGTAAATATATCAAGAAATTTATTTTCTAATTAACTAAGAGCATATTCTAAATAAATTTAACATATATAATAAATATAATAATATAAAATATACACAAAATATCTATTTTGGGTGAGAGAGTTTACAGAGAGCACCAACGGTAGATCGACCAGCTTTACCAGCACCGAGGCCAGCTTATCCAGCATTGGAAGCACCACAGACGGGAGTTGGAGGACTCAGACCACCAGCTCCAGGAGGGTATTAGCAGAGACCACCATTGGCACCACAGGCATCACTATTCCAGTAGGCTCGTCAGCAGAGAGGTCCAGCTCAGGGATGAGGATAGGCATTTGCATTGGCTGTTGAGGAGGAAGCTACTACATGAGAGGTTATAGCAGGTACTATATTAGTAGCTTCATTACCTGCTGTAGCTTTATTTGATTCTAGAGCATCGCATTCATTCATAGCTGCTAGCTTCGTAGCCACACATAGAGTATCTATCGCACCCCTTCAGAAGACTAAGAGAATTCTTATGGGAGGTAGAATTATCCCAGTTAGTGACATCTGTAGATCTTGTTCGGTAGTAGTCTGTGGAAGAGAGATGCGAGCCTAAATTTTGATCATTTCTATGCCGGATTATGATATTGTACTTGGTATAGACTGGTTAAGTCAGTACCATACGATCCTAGATTGCCGGCTTGGACGGGTTATATTTAGACCGTTTGGACATCCAGAGTTTGAGTTTCTTCGGGGAGATATAAAGCAAGGTATTCAGCCTACTCTTAGGGTACTATCTGTAGAAGGGGAGTCAGGTTACCCAAAAGTTATATCAGAGTTTGTGGATGTATTTTCTGATGATCTTCCAGGTTTACCACCTGATCGGGAAATAGAATTCACAATAGACTTGACTCCAGGAGCAGAGCCTATCACTTCATCAGTGTACCGGCTAGCACCTAAGGAGTTGGTGGAATTGAAGGAGCAAGTTGATGATCTTCTGAAGAAGGGTTTTATTCGACCCAGTATTTCACCATAGGGAGCACCCATATTATTTGTGCCGAAGAAGGATGGGACAGTACGCCTGTGTATTGACTACAGGGCACTGAACGTTGTAACCATTAAGAACCGGTATCCCTTGCCACGCATTAACGACCTATTTGATCAGTTGAGTGGTGCTAGGGTATTCTCAAAGATTGACCTTAGATCTGGTTATCACCAGATTAGAGTAAGGAAAGAGGATATACTGAAGACAACCTTCAGGACTAAGTATGGACACTATGAGTTCTTAGTTATGCCGTTTGGTTTAACCAACGCGCCAGTTATGTTCATGAGTTTGATGAACAGATTTTTCATCAGTACTTGGACAAGTTCATGGTTGTATTTATTGATGATATCTTAATATATTTCAAGAGCCATGAAGAGCACGAGGAGCATCTCAGAATTGTGCTAGAAATGCTAAGACAGGAGAAACTGTATGCCAAACTCAGTAAATATGAGTTTTGTATGGATAAGGTGCCTTTCTTGGGACATATCATCTCAGGAGAAGGACTTTTAGTTGATCTAGGAAGGTTGTTGCAATAGAAACTTGGCCTACACCTACATCAGTTGCAGAAGTAAGAAGTTTTCTCGGACTTGCTGGATATTACCGGAGATTCATAAAAAATTTTTTAAGGATTGCGGAGCCTATGACGCGGTTGACATGTAAGGACTAGGAGTTTGCATGGACAAAAGATTGTCAGAAGGCCTTTGAAGAATTGAAGAGGCGATTAATAACAACACTGGTCTTGACTCTTCCTTCAGGATCGGGAGGCTTTGTGGTATATAGTGATGCGTCAGGCAGTGGACTAGGATGTGTTTTGATACAACATGGCAAAGATATCACTTATGCATCGAGACAACTGAAGGTCCATGAGAAGAACTACCTAACGCACGATCTTGAGCTAGCTGTAGTAATATTTGCACTAAAGATATGGAGGCACTATCTTTATGGAGAGAAGGTAGAAATCTTTACTGATCACAAGAGTCTAAAGTATGTATATACTCAGAAAGAGCTCAATATGAGATAGAGACGTTGGCTTGAGTTGATGGTCGACTTTGATATAGATCTGAAGTACCATCCGGACAAGGCGAATATCGTAGCAGATGCACTCAGCAGGAAGCCTATAGCTTATTTTTTGACGATGCAGCCCCAGCTATTAAAGGATCTACATGAGCTCAATATAGAGATTGTTTTGCCAAGACAAAGTGGCTTGGTGGCAAATCTTGAAGTTAAGTCATCACTTGTGAAGAGGATTAAGGCGGCATTGCCCACCGATGCTAGATTTCGAAGACTTAAAGAGAAGACAGAAGCCGACATGCAGACGGGACTTCGCATCCAATAGAACGGGACATTAAGGTATGGAAATCGCCTATATGTTCCGAATGGGGAACTAAGACATGAGTTGATGACTGAAGCACATAGCTTCATGTACTCTATTCATCAGGGAGGAACGAAGATGTACCAAGATTTGAGACAGTACTATTGGTAGCATGGAATGAAGAGGGAGATTGCACGATTTGTGGCAAAATGTTTGGTCTGCCAGCAAGTTAAGGCCGAGCATCAGAGAACTGCTGGTATGTTACAGCCGCTTCCTATACCCGAATGGAAGTGGGAACATATCACTATAGATTTCGTTACAGGATTTTCAAGAAGCCCCAGTAGAAAAGATGCAGTATGGGTTATCGTGGATCGACTCACTAAATCGGCATATTTTTTGCCGTTTAGAGTTGGACAGTCCACGGAAGTACTAGCCGACATGTACATACAACAGATCATAAGATTACATGGAGTACCGGTTAGTATTTTGTCAGATCGTGACTCAAGATTTACATTCCATTTTTGGCGAAACATACAAGAGAGTCTTGGTCCCCGACTCAAGTTCAGCACTGTTTACCATCCACAGACAGATGGTCAATCTGAGCGCACGATTCAGATCTTGGAGGATATGCTGTGATCGTGTATGTTAGACTTTGGAGGATCTTGGGAAGACCATTTGCACTTGGTGGAGTTCTCTTATAATAACAGCTACCAGGCAAGCTTCCAGATGGCACCATTCGAGGGTTTGTACGACAGAAAGTGCAAATCACCGATATGTTGGAGTGACGTTGGCGAGCGTCAAATATTGGGTCCAGAGTTGGTGATGCAGACCGTTGAGAAGGTGAAGCAAATTCAAAATCATCTTCGTGCAGCTCAGGACAGACAGAAATATTGGGCTGATACACAGACGACCTTTGGAGTTCAAAGAAGGAGAGCATGTATTCTTGAGGATCTCACCTACTCGAGATACAATTCGATTTGGCAGCAGAGGCAAGCTGAGCCCAAGGTACATTAGGCCATTTGATATTCTGGAGCACATTGGTGAGGTGGCATATCGTCTTGCATTACCCCCATCTTTAGAGGGAGTGCATGATGTATTCCATGTCTCACAGCTGAGGAGGTACGTGACTGACCCAAGCCACATAGTCGATCATTCTGAGATTGCAGTGGGCCCTAGCTTGAAATATGAAGAGCAGCCAGTTGGGATACTCGACATCAGTGAGAAGATATTGCGAGGTCAGACGATTAGACTGGTTCGAGTAGCTTGGAAACATCACTCTCCCGGTGAATCTACCTGGGAACGAGAGGATATCATACGCCAGCGTTATCCTCACATGTTCGAAGATGCAGGTATAAACTAATCATTTCTTTTAGTTACCATATTTTAATTTCTTTTAGTAGTTAATTCTTTAATTGCGAGTCACAATCCTCTTAAAGGGGGTAGATTGTAAACACCCGAATTTTTCAGAAATTAAAAATAAATTTTTAGGAATTTTTTACTATTTTTAAATAATTAAATAACTGTTCTTCTAAATTAAATAATTTTTATGTATTAAAAATAATATTAAAATATTATAAAAATAATATTTTTTGGTGTTAAATAATTAATTAGACATACATCAAATTTTCTGGAATTTATTGGACCCCAGAACTATTTTTAAAGACCCAAAAACTTAGTTTTTAAATAAACCAATTTAAACCAAATAAAACCGGTTTAATTCTAAACCAAACCGAACCTATGCTGAACCGACCCAATTCTTGAATCGGGCCTAAACCCTAGCGGGTCGGGTCAGATTCGGACCCTAACCCAGAACCCGACCCTACCCGCTGCTACAGTAATCCCAAATTCCCGACTCTCAGCATCCCCTATCCGTCGTTCGCCACTGGCCTCCCTTCTCCTTCTCCCTCCCTAATGCCGGCCGCCCCTATCCCTTCGTCTCCCCGACCCCTTCACCTTTGCCAACCGTCGACCAACCACCTTCCGCTCCTCCTATAAAACCTAACCCCCTCGGCTCTTCTCCACCATCAGCCACCGAACCACCATCCTCCGGCCGCCCCGCTGCCAAGACCGATGACCCCGAGCTCGTCGCTGTGACCCACGACCATCGGCGACGACTCCTCCACCGACACAGCAACCCGCCGCCGGCCGAGCTCCGCTCGTTCATGCCGCGTCGCCTCGCGTACGTGTTTTACAGTCGATTCTGACTCCTCATTCCAGTGAGCATTTCTCTCTCCTCGCTGCCTCGTTTTCCATTCTGTCGAATCATACGCGTACCCTGTGTGATCCTCTCGAACCCCGTACAACTAGTTCAGGGTATCGCGTCCTGTGGTGATCGCAAATTGCGACACAAAATCAGAAAAATAAATCCCCTTTTCTAAAAATTCAAAAATGTCCCGAACTCCCCAGTTCGTGACCGTTTTGCGACCAACCTGTTAAATGTTTTCAAAATTGGCTTAAACAATTATTTAGACTGTATGACCAAGTTTTTAATCCTGTTTTTAGTTCAATTTATCGTGTTGTAGTTTGTAATATTTTCGAGGGTAAAAATGACCAAAAACTTGGTCTTTATAATACCCTAATTTTTTCGAACTGGGTGCGCCCCGCTAAACAGGACGACTTGGTCGTGTGCGAATTTCACCGAAAGGTGCGCGCCATTAATACGGACGTGTGGGATTTTGTGAAAGTTGATTTGGATGTGCGTGCACATCGGAATCAATGAGTATCCGTCGACAACACCCCCTATCGGCCCTGTTCTGAAACTCGTTGTAACTTCGTGTACGCTCGTCGTTTCGAAACGAAACTTATGCCATCGGACTCATAGCAATACGCTGGTCCTGTGACCCAAGTTTGGTTTAATTCTGAGAACGTTGACAAAATTCCGTATGGTGGGCCCACGGCTCCACTTGACGGGCGATTTTGTGATCGGCTCATCGAAATCCAGTTCTGGACATTCCTTTGGGTTCGTATCGTCGTTCTGGACTTTTAGACACTAAGTTTGACAAATTTGAAGAACACTGTCTCTGGCACATTTTTTGGTGCGAAGCGGACAACAAGTGGACCCCGCTTTGACTAGAAACTATCACTTTTGCCCCTGTGTCCAAATTGGACTTATGGACAGCCAATTCTAGCTATTTGATATCTTCTGAACCTGATGGTAATGTTGATTACAACATTCGGAGGAGTACCTGCCGAACCCACTGTTTCAGAAGCAACTGTTGGTATCCAAACCCCAGGCAAGTGTACCTTGCCAATCTTGCAGTAATTGCTACATGTTATTTCCTTGATTTATTTATATGTTGTATCTATTCAACCTAGGGCCATGTGATATTACTTAATATCCGAATAATATTCTGGTGTCAACGCCTTACGCGGAGTTGTGTAACGTCACCTAGACATGGATATCGAGACACTATACATTCTCGTGCTTGCATCATCAAGTACGTCATACCATAGGACACCTGACACTGTTCATGAGACAGAATCTTCCTGAGATATTCATGGTGATTCTGTATAGGCTACATGATTTGTGACATAGACTTTATATTCATAGCTATCATATGACTTGCTGCATTAGATATGATCTTGCGTGACATGGACATGAGACATTATGGACATGAGACGTGTAATTACATTGGGTGGGGAGAGACACACAGACTACATGATGATTTTATATATGTATTTATTATTGTGAGGCCGTAGACTCTACATCAGAGCTAGGCACATTACGTGATATTACTACTACCGGCTCCCCGACATAGAGCTTGTAGTGGTCTCAGCCTGAGTACTAGTGATGCTCTTACTTGCATTTCACATAGATGGTTACATAGTTTACCCTATTATTTCATTTACTATTGTACTTCATTTATTTTGGCTTGAGTTATTTTGTATCTTGCTATGTCCCATGAGGACCTAGATCTGGATTATGTCCCCAGGTTTAGTAGAGGAATTCTATTCCGAGGTATACGGGGCAGGAGCAGAAGCAGGAGCAGACACTGGAGCTGAACCGATCCCCGAGGACGAGGTGATGGCCAAGGATTTCTCCTGAGTATCTGTTATCTATACTCAGTATTTACTATTATTAGACTCTTTTGTTTCTGGTCTGTTGAACCAGTGTATCAGACTTATTATCGGATTGTTCTCCGATTTACTTTATTGAGACTTGATGACGGTTATATTTGATTTTTGCTGATATTGATCATATTTATCTTCCATGGATGAGATTAGATTGTGACATGTTTAGTAGACTTTATTATTGTGTTACAGCTTAAGTACACCTTGATGGGTCCATTAAATTGGGTTTGCCCATTAGAGTGTGCTGCTGGCCATTGCCACGTGGCTAGTCCCTCGGTGTTTTGGGATTGGGGCATGACAATAGTTGCTACTGCTGCTCGGGCTCTGCATAGCTGCTACTGCTGCTCACTATGTAGCTCCCTGTAATGGATGCACACGCTGAATACAGTGGCCACTGCAGTGCCTTGATGCACATGATTCACTGCAGGTGCCCGACCCCCTCACACACAACACACAACAATGCACACATATATATGTATCTATCCATATACTATCCACTATATATATATATAACCACTCTCACTAGTAGCTACAATATATATCTATATACACTCACAATATATCTAGATACATAAACATATCAATGTACATATATGCACACACACTCATTCTCCCATATATATATATATATATATATATATATATATATATATATATATATATATATATACATACCTACACTATTTATGAATATATATACCACATCAACAACATACATATATATGTATATATTATATATATCTATAATTCACATATATATATATCTATAATTCACATATATATATATCATATGAACAACACAAGGATATATACTCAATATATATATATATATATATATATATATATATATATATATATATATATATATATATATATATATACGGATAATTAATATACTAATAGCTATGAATAATAGAAATTGGATCTAAGAATGCAATCAAACAAACACGTGGAGTGCATCGCTGTCACGACCCGCACCCGATATAGGGATACGAGTATGCGGGTATGTCCAGCCTACGCCACAGCATCGACGGTAGAACGCTGTTTAGGACACAATACTATCTAATCAATCTCACACGAATATCCAACTCCATAAGGAGACACATATATAACAATATAATATAAAATACTCAACCACAGAACTAAAGCACGATAAGATATCGAAAGACTAATCAAAACACAACCACAAAGTTTAAACAATAATATAATCTAAACTTCAAACAATAACATCAAAGTCTAAATATATGCCAAAAATAAATCCGGTACGAAAAACTCTAAAAGAGAACTAGCTAATATAACTAGTGATTCCGGCTAGACCTCCCGGCAATCATATCTAAGCTACAAGGTCCAAGGCTGCAACTACTCTCTCTGTGGTCTGTAATATGTCAAACACTAGTCCTCTAAGTCGCAGTCTGAAAAATATATCCAGTCAGGATTGGAGCAAAGTACAACCCGATGATAGTTCCAATTAATTGACAAGGACTATAAAACAATAAAATAGATGATGCTATATACTGAGAGAAAATAATAAACTGATGCAATGGCAAATGCTAAAGAAAATAGGCAATGTAAGGAATAAGGTATAGCTAGTGCATATATGAAATGAAGAGAAATGAACTATAATATCAGATTTAAGGCAATATGATCTATGAAACTGAATATGAAGAACTGTAATTGTTCTAAGTGTTTAAAATACTAGTTTCGATATGTTATCGTCTTGGGAACTTGTACAATAGCTATATGGCCTGGCTAATCATACGTGAGGTGTACGATTAACACTAATAATATTTTATAATTTACAATAGGAATATGATCACATCTCTTACTAGTAATTTCTCCCGCCCCAACTAGTACAGTAGATCCAACCATGACACGTTACAATACACGATCATTGTCCAATAATAATACCATGTACAATGTCTAATATCAATATTGTATACGATATCAATACGATAACCATTGTAATATCTCATGACTGAAGATCCAAGCTATATACTAGTTCGTGTACCAAAGTGTCAAGAATCATATGTAACATTTCTAAGTACTTAAAATATAAAAATTATCAAATAATAAAAACTATCAGAGAATGTACTCGCCTGTGGTCCAGAGCAAATAATATAAATCGATGTCCGAACTGGTGTCACACAACCCTATATATGAACATCATTGTCAATTGTGTGTAATAAATGGATAAACATACTAAAATGTACTAAATATGATTTTTTTTAGGCCAAACTAAGTCACTTGGCACCAAAGTAGGTTAAACCGAGTCAAACTAAGTCAAACTAGGTCAATACTTTAATTTTAGGTTCAAATCTAGTTATACCATGCTAATAACTAAGGTATATTAGTTAATACTAGATATACTAGCAATAATATCTAATACTGTCTTATATACTGACTATAACCACTAACTCAACTAATACTTATAATATACTAATAATACCTAGACTAATATCCTTACCTTACTTATTTACCTTAGCTGATATCCTAGTAACTTGGCCCAAAAATACACCCATACCTGACACTTAGCTCCAAACCTCATTTCCAATATCTTACTCCAAACTTGATATCTAACCCCTATAGTTATAATACCTTAGCACCTACCAACACTTGGGATACCTTGACATCATAAGTTCTACCCTCTCATAACTCACTTGGCACCAACCTATTATTCCTACATACCTAGTATCACATATATACTACCCTTGGCACCCATGGCAGTTGGTATCTTGATGCCAACAATAATGACACAAACTCACCTTTGATTCATACTGTAGATCACTGATTTCACTATTAAGAATATCACACTCACACTCTCAACCATCTCCTAGAATACCCTCTAGTACACTTGTATTACCCACCTCACATGCACCACACTAATTTCCTTCTTGACCTGAAATTACCTATACTACTTATCCATTCCTTGACATAAAACAAAACTGGTGCACACAAGTTGTGCTCTCTGCTGCAACCTGATCACTCTCTTCCACTGCTCACCTCTGCACAGGCCAATCTTAATGCACTAGATGCAATTATAATCCAAGAACTAGCCAACCTCAACTTGCCCTAATTTTTTTTCCTGCCTGCAGCAACCTACACAATGCAGTACAGGCATTGCCTGCATTTCAACTGTACTAGCAGTTGTTACTATACCTTCCTTTATGCCTGCACATCCAGTCCCTCAATCCACTATTGCAGATGGGTCTGCATATCACCCTTGCACACTTATTGCAGGTGACCCTTCCTGACATTCACTACACTTGGAAGTAAAAACTTGGAGCAACTGTGCTGTCTAGAAGTGTCCTACAGTGACCTGAGAAGCCCCCCTCACCATCTCTTTTACCGCAACTGCTATGTTTAAATTTATGTAATATGCCCGAGCCTTAATACTATAGCCTAAAACTCCCCCAACCTGCTGTACTAAACCAGATCCCCCTAGTTGCTGTCACTTGACCACCCTGTTGCAAAGGCCTTGATGCCCAACATAGTTGTACCATATACCTATTTGATATACCAATACCTCACTTCCTTATCCCTCAATCATGGGTATATAACCTATACCACTAGAATCTAGATAATACTATTAATACTGACACAATGAACCAACCCCAAAACTCTATAATACACTTGGTACCAAGTCTTAATTGATACAACTACCGTACACACTGATACCCAGACCCTTAGTCCTACTTTATGCACTGACTGTGGCACCCTCACATCAGGCTTGAACACAAAACTCATCAATCCTCACTGATACCACTCCAACCTCCCAGACAATACTGCTAATACAATCCTCATTATCCTTTATCTCTCCCACACAAGATACACCAACTCCTGACACAGTGGACATCAGATATCCTATTGGCTACCCACTGCAGGTAATACCTGAACGAGCATTGCCCCCATCATTGACTTCCCACTAGTTCATTGCATCTGGGAACCCCCAAAACTGCTACTGCTCCTAGGTATCATTGCCACCACCACATATAAGCCAAATCCAACTCCTTACACAGTTTTTAATGCAACCTGGCTGCTGCTGCAATAGCAAGCCTCTTCTGCAGGAAACACAAGCTTATTTTCTCACTGGTCCGGACTGTAAAGCCCCCCTCCTTTCATTGCTTTCCCGAGGTCCCCAGTGGTTGCTGTTGTGGCTGTCTGTGTTGCTCTTGGCAGTTCAACATCAACACAACTCCTCTCTCTCAACTTGCACAGACCTCCATCTATACTTCACTCATACTGGTTTTCCCCACTGATACACTCAGGTATCAAGCACACACTCACTAGTGGACACACCACTCTTATGATACCCTCAAGTACACACAAACATAATACCTACACACATATATACATACCTCTATGTATATCAATATCTATATATATCAACACCTATATGTATATACATATAATCACACACACACACACACACACACACACACACACACACACACACACACACACACACACACACACATACATACACACATACACACACACACACACACACATATATATATATATATATATATACAATTACATATATATACATATAGATATACGTATATACCTATAATTATAATTAGGTACATATAGTTATACACACATAACACAATACAAAACCAACTATCACACAAATACATGTGCATATCCAAATCTAACCGTGCGTATCATGAGATATCATGACACGATGCTACGTATCCTATTTAGGATACACCAACTTTCTCAAAATATGTAACTTTCTCAAAACATGCTTTCCACTCCAAAATCCCCTATAAAATATTTTTACAAACACCTAGTGGTCCAAATTTAGAGTTTTCTCCAAATTAGCATAAAACTCCATGTAACTTTCTCAATAGGTCTCTAAAGAACCTATCTCTTCTTCCTATGGGTAGTCCTTAGCCATGGGTAGGTTTCTAGGGGTTTATTTCACCATTAAAAACTGAAATGACAAGAGGGACAAGAGTTTTACCTATTGGGAGATGGATTCCCAATGTCTTCCACCAAGGACACAATCCTCAAGCCAATGCTTCCCTCCCCAAATGCTCCTCTAGCAATGCCAAGCTCCTTAGCCTCCTTGGAATGAGAATGAGGGGGATAACATTTGGGAATGGTAAAATAGGGTTTGCCTTTAACCTTGGGAATGAAATAATGAGAAAAAAAAATGAGGGTTATTCATGAACAAGAGACTTATATAGACTCCCTCTTAGGGTTAGGGTTAGGGTTAGGGTTAGGGTTTGGTTGAGGAATATTTGAATGACTCAAGTGCCCCTCTCATTCCTTCATGAATAGGATCTACTAAACCATTGGAGGAATATTCTATTCTTGAGACTAAATAGGTTTAATAGAATTAATCTAGTCATGACTAAATATTTAAATGGGTCAAGTCAAGTCTAGTGTGATTCACTAATGACAAGTCTAGTCAACTAACCAATAATAATATTATTTATCATATATATATATATATATATATATATATATATATATATATATATATATATATATATATATATATATATATATCACGCACATTATATATAAAATAAATAATACAATATTTATAAAAAAATGACAAAAATACCCCTATTCTAGAAATGTGGTAGTGACAAGTTTACCCCCCTTAGAAAAATTTTGTCCTCAAAATTTAAGACACCTCATCTCTCTCTGACCAGTCACAACCTATTCATTAATCTTCACTACGGTCAAACCCCTAACAATAAAGGTATAAGGAAGTCCTACCTATAATTGTACAATGTGCAATCTAGAGAAAAAATAAATATGCATGGTTATAATCTCTTTTTGTCATGGTGTTGCAATCTCTGTCAGGGTGCACTACTAATTATATTCTAGCAAGAAAATTACTGACACAAGCTACGGTACTAAGGAATCATTCAATCAATCAAATAGAGGAAAAGGAACAGGAAGAAAGAACATAACAGAACCTTCTAACCCTTCACCTGCAATATCGATCTCCTCGACCATCATCGCAAATGCCCCGCCCAGTTGGGGTGGTTCCCTCCGCGGGTGCTGAGCAATCTGCGGTTCCACAGGTGGCCAACTGGACCTCTATAATTTGGAGCTGTGCGCTGGCCGGGAAGATAAGGAGCTAGAAGACAATTCCTCACTCGATGTCCCGCAGTGCCACAGTGCAAACAAAGTTTTAGCCTCACTCTACAGCTCTCCCAAAGGTGACCTGGCTTCTTACATAAATGATAAGCCTGTTGGGTCTGCCTCGAAGGCTGCTATTGATCCTGCTGAACACGAACTGGTACCTAGTACTGCTAGTGGTGATGCTGAAATATCCTCGGCTGCTGCTGATGCATATGGGGACGCTTGGCTGGTCCTGCGCTGCCACTCGCATCTCCAGATACATCGTGACTCCTCTTGGGCCTGAGATCCAGATCCTCCTCTGCAATCTGGGTATATGTCAAGATATCCTCAAAGGTAGCGGTGCGACAACCAGAAGTGCGCGACCTAATCTCCCTTGTCAGCCCCTTTCTAAACTTCCGGGCTCGATCTCCTGGGTCCCGAATCATAGACGATGTAAAATGGCTCAATCGACAGAATTCTGCGGCGTACTCGTCGGCCGACATGTTCTCTTAGACCAAGTCATTAAACTGACTCTCCAAAGCTCCTAGGGCCACATCGGGAAAGAACTTCTCCTTGAAAAGCTCCTTGAAAGTCTTCCAAGTAAGTTCTTGAGCAGTAAGTCTCAGCTCTGTGCGATACCACGTGAGTGCAATATCGAACATCTGACTGCCGGCCACCTCGATCTGTAAGCTCTCTAGAATCTGGGCCAATCGCAGGTTTCTCTCCATATTCTCTAACCAGTCATCAGCGTAGAGTATCCCCTCTATACCTTTGAACTCTCGAGGTGCCATCCTCTTAAAGTCAACTATAGTGCTTGGCCTCTGCTGCTGCTGGCCAGGATACTGCTGGACAACTCTCTCAACTACCTGTAGGGCCACCTGGTGAGCATTCTCCATGCTCTCTCTCATTAGCTCAGTCTGTGCTTGGTGTGCCTATGCTGTACTCTCTGAGCCTCAGCTTGAATACGCTGGGCCTTCGTCGTTACCCTTTGGGCATCTACCATGCCCTGGATCAAAGTAAAAACCTGTGCCCCATCAGCAGGCACACCTCCAAGAAAAGAAATCTATGGCAGGAGAGGAAGGTCCTTCGCAAAAGCTGGGACAACCCTCTGGAAAGGTGGGGGAGGAGGACCCCCGAAAGCTGCTAAAACTCCTTTGTAGATAGAAGATGAAGGAACAGTCCCTACCACTCCCTGTGTAGGAGGTCGAGAAGTCGCTGACCTCTCCGATACGACAGTTGCTCCTGATCGCTGTGATCAGGTCTTCGGTGGCATCCTGAAGACAAATCGAAACAAGAAGAAGTCATTAAGGCACAAGAATACAATATCATCAAGAAAGGACAAAAATATTCAACGAAAGCAATACTCAGAAGGAATAAGGATAACAAGATCAATAGATTGGAAATGTTCCTAGTTGTGATTGAGTATTCGCTCTCATCCTAGTATGCTATATCCTAGATCCTGTCACAGGCTCGTAGTAGTACAACTAAGTCGTTATACTACCACGATATCACTCTAATTATTAAGATCTACCTGCATGGGCCACCACTAAAATGTGTCACAACCCGCACTCGATATAAGGGCACGAGTACGCGGGTATGTCCAGCCTACGTCGCAGCATCGACGGTAGTGTTACTACCCCATTTCCAGGGCAAGGTATATTTTATTTTTATTTTTATTTGGTAAATTGTGTATTGATCATAAATATTTGTATTAATATTTAATTAGTTGGTTGTATTTTTTTTATTAGTTATTTTAGGGTTTTGGCTAGTCTGAACCCATGTCAGACCATAGTGGACCTTTGTCAGACCCAACCAACACCCTTGTAAGACTCATTTATTAGTTTAGAATAGTTATTTATATTTTAATTAGTTAGTTGGAGTAATTAGGAATTAATTAGAGTGCATTTGGAACCCCAAACCCGAACCCTAGTGTGGATGACTTAATTTAAGGGCATTTTGGTCTTTGTACCTAAATGTAAAACCCTAACCCTATTTCTATACATGGCCGACCCCCTCCCCCTTCCTTTCCATTCCTTCTTCTTTATTTCCTTACTCTCCATTCTCTTTCTTTACTCTCCATTCTTCAATTTTCTCATTTCCAAGTAAGTTTCCCACTTTTCTTCTCTTTCTTCATTTGTTTCTCTCTTTAATGCTAACCCTAACCTCTTATTTTTCCCTATCCTAGGTGTGTAGAGCTTAGAATTAGTGTAGAAGCTTGGGTTGGAGGCTTGGAGGCTTGGTGTGGTAGATTTTAGGGATTTTGGAGACTTTGGCCTTGAGATTTCAACTCCCAAGAGGTAAACCCTAACTTTTCTTTTAGTGATTACTCTAATATAGTGTAATTAGTAGTTTAGAACCTTTCTAGACCTTAGGGTTATCCATGGGAGGAAGCTGGAGCTTGTTTGGAGACTTTGGCATAGGGTTTTGTGTCAATTTTGGATGAAATCCGAGATTGGCCCAATTTTGGGTATTGCCCTAGGTTAGACGGACCTAAGTAGACGTGTTTGGGTGTCTTGAGGGTAGGTACGTGTCCCCGTTCGGACACGTGAGATCGTATCGCAGAGTTTTGTGCATTTCGGACGATTTGGGGGTTTTTCCTTCGACATGGGTTCCACACACATGTGAAATTTTGCCATGGACCTAGAATCGGAGAGAGAGCATTTTTGTGAGGTTCTAGACATCGATTAGAACTTATAGGTAAATTTTGGGTTGATTTCGATTAGGTTTGGTGTACGTTTTATGAGGTATCGCGAACCGCACTCCACTTGTTCGTCGAAATGACCAAATGGCCATTTCGACTTGGTTTCTAAGTTTTAGGTTTTATGCGCGGGTTGGTTTAGCCTTGGGGAGTGTGTATTAGGATTTTTGGGTTAATATTTATATATATATATATATAGGTATTTATATGCATATGGGTGAGTGTGCGTGTAGGTGGTTGTGTGTGTGTGTTTGAGTGTGGTTGTGTGAGTGTGTATATATATATATATATATATATATATATATATATATATATATAGCGTGTGTGTAGTGTGTATAGGTGTTGGTGTGTGTGTTGGTGTTTGTGTTGGTGTGTGTGAGAGTGTGTGAGTGTGTGAGTGTGTGTTTGTGTAGTATGAGTGTATATATATATATATATATATATATATATATATATATATATATATAGTGTGTGTGTGTGTGTGAGTGTGAGTGTGTAGTGTGTAGTGTGTGTGTGTGTTTGTGTGAGTGTATGTATAGGTGTGTATATATATATATATATGTGTGTGTGTGTGTGTGTGTGTGTGTATGTGTGTGTGTGTGTGTGTGTGTGTGTAAGTGTATATATATATATATATATATATATATATATATATATATATATATATATATATATATATATATATATATATATATATATATATATATATGTAAGTGTGTGTAAATCCCCTCATCCAAAATTAGGCCTAATTTGCTTAGATAGTAAAACTAGGGCTAGTTTGAACCAATTTGAATTAGAACACGACATTTATTTAATTATACAATAATTTATATCGTATAGCGCACCTTACCGTTGCTTCGATAATTGGAGCACCTTACTAACCACTGCCTATCTACGAATTTCATAACCTCATCCTAGACATGCCCGCCTACTATTTTGACCCTTGTGTAACTTATAATATTGCTCTCTTGTGCTACATTTTAGTCGCGCAATAAACGTCACGGACGTTAATTCTTAATTCTAAATAAATTCTAATTTTGTACCCTTGTGCGTCCCAATCGAAATTGGAGACACTATCTTGACCGTTTTGTGCAATCCAAATTTTATTAATATTCTACACTGTACCCCCAACACCCCTGACACTTGTGTCCCGCCTAAATTTAATCCCAGGTACTCCTAATTAATTCTAGAACATCGTGCGCGTTCGATTTAATTAATTAAATCTAATTTTCGCCTTTGTGCAATTTTCTAATTATTGGGGGGCTTTTATACAAAAATGCATTGAGGTGTCCCCACCATTGGACAATTCATGAAGAAACCCAGTTTTCTCCTTTACGTGGATTTTTTCGTAATTTTTGGGATGTGCAACGCGCGCACATCGCACCGTATATTAAATCTACCCTTGCATTTAATTAATGCAAATCCTAGCCCTCCCAACATCCCCAAGTGAGCCCAAGGCCCACACCAAAGAGTGTTGACCAAGCCCTAATCCTAGGTCAAACCCAAGCCCAATTTCTACATGTATAAAATAGCTTTTCTTCCCTTTTTCTAATTACTTCTTAAATCACCTAACCCTAAATAATGCACAGCCGACCATCTCCCATCTACTGTTCTTCCTCCACCTCCCTCCCGCCGGCCGGAGTCGACCCTCGACTCGTCGGAGATCACCGAGCCTCCTCCTTCATCCATCTTCCCATCCTGATCTCCTCTCTTTCCGAGCCTCCACCACGACGGCCCATCTCCGGCTCACCCGACCCCGGCCTCCTTCGTCGACCGGAGCACGACCGTCGTCCACCACCTCTCCTTCCTCCTCATCGCCATCGACTGTACCACGCCGGAGCACCTGAACGCCTGCACGACCTCGTCGACCCGACTGCACAGAGCAGCCCGAGCCTCCCCCAAGCCTGCCGGAGCACGACCCCGACTGAACCATCGCATCATCGTCCCCATCATCATTCTCGACCGAGCCCTAGCCATCCCACTCGCTTCTCCCTGTCGAACCCGACTACACCCGCTGAACCGGAGCCACAACCTCCCCGGTCATCCCCGCAGAGCTCCGACAGCGTCTCCCCCTCTCCCTGAACTCCTTCCTGCGACTCCGGCCATCCGCCACTGTCTCCACCTCCCTCGGTCAGTCACCACCACTCGACTCCGGCCACATTCAGACCTCCTCTCCTCGACCTCCTCTTCCTGGTCGGATTCTGACGACCATCGTAGTCCATACCTCCATCACCCATGACCATCATTAACCCCTCTCTACTCTCCTCCTCCCTGCCGAAACCCTTGCCGGAGAAGTCACCCCATCATCATAACCATCATCCATTGTCATCCTAGTTGACATCATCATCGTCCTTGGCATCACCATTGTCCACGTCATCACCCTCGTCGTCCTCGCCATCATCAACCTAGTCACCATCATCCTCGTTGTCGTCGTCACCATCACCAACGTTTTAGTTGTCATCATCATTCCATCACCCTCATCATCATTATCCCACCATCATCCCATCATCTGTCATGACCAGCACCCGAAAATCGGGCATGAGCCGTGGGTACGTCCAGCCTACGCCACAGAATCGACGGTAGAACGCTGTAAAGGTCCATTCTAGGTCAACCATATCTATCTATATCTCACAGAAAAATCCGGCATGACCTCTCGAAAATGAGGGCAACCACGCAATATATATATATCAAAATCCTCTCCAAAAGGAGGGCAACCACGCAATATATATATCAATAATCTCTATCACAAAATCTAGAGGAAGAATATAAGCACGATATCATATAAACAAAGAAAAAGAACCAAGAGAGCAAGACAAACCAAAATAATACAGTCCAAGGCCATAATAGCTACAACATCACACAACAACAAAAGAATAAGTACAATCATCCAAAAAAAATAACAACTGGGAACAACCCAGGAACCCACCTAGCTAACTAGGGTGCTATAGGCGTCTCCTCGGCGCACTCCTCCTCGATCTCGGGGTCACAACAGTCGTCAACACCCGGCCCGTAGAACGTCGGGCAATAGTCCTTAGGATCCTCTGGAAAAAATATGCCCAGTTAGGACTGGAGCGAAGTACATAACTCTGAAAGCAACTCCAAATACATGGTAAGGTGTATATGACGAGCAATAGAAAAGTATACAAGATGCACAGGAAATAAATATATGCTGGAGCACAATAAGTAGCTGCAATATAAACTGGAGAACAAGACAAGTACTGGAAAAGTAACTGCAGGTGAGAAACATGAATACTAGCTAAGTGCCTTGAGCACAAGTTCGTTATGTGATCGGCTTAGGTTGCACATGAAAAATACTAAGATAACTCCGTTATGCGTGAGTTGCATAACCGACATACACATGAATACTGTTTGGCTTTGATCACATAACCAACTCCTACTCCCCTCCCCCACTAATACCATTGGATCCAACCACAACACGCTACGTACATGATAATAGCTCGCTCACACGAAGGCGAGAGCACAAGAAGCACATGATAGCACATGAGAATCAATACCCGAAGCACATGATGAAATACACGTGATAGAGTACCCGCTGAACACGGTAAGGGGGATAGCATCTCATGACGGGATCCACTAGTACCAGCTCGTGTAACAATGTGTCAGAATCAAGTATCACAGTTCTAGAACATGTGATATAAACGCTATCATGAAATGAAAACTATCAGAGGTAGGTACTCGCCTGATGTCCTGAGCAACTGATGAGGATCGAGATCCGGACCGGTATCGCAAGGACCTAATACGAAAAATAGAATTAAACAGGGTTCTAAGCATTTAAACTGATATAAAATAATTAAAAATAGGCTTCTAGGGTTATTCTAGGTCGAACGGGTCAAACCGGTAAAATTCGGGTCAAAAAGTCAACCCGGGGTCCAAAAAGTCAACTCTAGGTCAAAACTAGGTCAAACGTTGACTTTTACGGTCAACGGGGACAATTATGGTCAAAGCTAGGTCAAACTAGGGTGCCCCTGAAATTTTAGGTCAAAATGAGCTCATTAAGCTACTAAACTCACAAACTCGCCTAATCGAGATACCGGGATACCCTCGTTATCCGATATCTCGTCCTAGGCCACGCACCCTGCCTAAACCCGCTAAAACCTATGCTAGCACGCATAAATATATATACATAAATATATAAAAATTATTCCAAAATATTTCCTAGGCTAATGCTCAAATACCCCGCTCGAAACTCAATACCTTGGATATCTCAAGGTATTGAGATATCTCGGTATCTCAAGGTATTGAGATACCGCTCTCGAACCCCTCTAACTAGCTATCTAACTAAAGATTATATACCTAGTTATTAATCTAGGCTAGGAAATATACATATCTATCATATTTACATATATCTTAGTATGTATATACCTATATATATATATATCCACACACATATACCCAAATACTCTTTACCTTACCCATACACCTATATATATATATATAACTTTAGGTATATAGATATCTATATCTTAGATAGATATATATATCTAAGTATCTAGCTATCTACTACCCGTCTAACTATCCATCTACCTATTTAGGTAACTAACTAGCTACCTATCTAACTATATGTATATATATATCTAATACCTATCTAGATATCTATCTATCTATCTATCTATCTATCTATCTATCTAACTAACTTATTATCTATCTAACTATATATCTCCTTATCTATCTATCTAATCATCTATCTACCTATCTATCTATTGATATATCTACCTATCTATCAACACACACACACATACACACACACACATATAAATATACATACATATATATATATATCACTCTAAATATATATATACACACATATAACTATATATATACACACTAGATACCTATATATATATATACACTTATATCTATTCTAACACACTCACTAACACACACACCTACACACTCACAAACACACTAATACACACACTCACACACAAATATATACATAGCTATAAATATATATAAACACACATATTAATATATATATACACACATACAAATATATATATATATATATATATATATATATATATATATATATATATATATATATATATATATATATATATATATATATATATATATATATCAATACACATACACACTCTAAGATACATATATATATATATATACACATACACATATAAATATATATATACATATGCACACACAAGCTCACTTACACATATACATATATATATATATGCACATAGACATATACACACACAAGCACAAAGATATAAATACACACATATATATATATATAAATATATATATACATAAACACACATACATATAAATATATACATATATATATATATATATAGACACATATACACTAACACAACACAACACACAAACAACACGCCCCACTCACGCCCAACGACCCCGACACTCACCAACATCCTAAAATATATATAATATAACTCGAAAACTCTAGCACACACTTCCTGATACTAACCCAACGCGCGCACAAGCACGAAATGAGAAAACCACGCCGAAATGGCCGTTCGGTCATTTCGACGAACACGTGGTGCGCGGCTCGGAAAACCTCCTGAAACGTACACCAAACGAACTCGAAATCGGCCTAAAATTTACCCACGCGCTCTAAACGATGCCTAGATCATAGAAAATGCGCTCCCGTGTCGATTCTAGGTCCGTGGCAGAAATGCGCACGCACTTAGAATCGACGACGACGAAAAGCCCCAATTTTGCCCAAAACGCCCGTTTCTCCGCGACACGACTTCCCGTGTCCAAACGGAGACACACACTCACTCTCTAGACACCCGACAACGTCTACCTAGGTCCGTCTAACCTAGGACATCACCTAAAATTGGGCCAAATTCAGATTCTACCCGAATTTGACACAAAACCTAATGTCAAAGTTTCTAAACTCAACCAAACTAGTTTCAACTTTCTCCTACGGGTAGGCTTAGGGTCTAAGAAGGTTCTACAACACTAATTACACTATATAAAAGTAATTAGCAAGGGAAAAGTTAGGGTTTACCTCTTGGGAGTTGGAATCCCAAGGCCAAAGTCTCACAACCCCTAGAAATCACCTACCTCAAGCTCCAAGCCACCAAATCTAGCTCCCACACTAGATCTAAGCTCCTCACACCTAGGTTAAGGAAAATACAAGGTTAGGGCTAGCATAAGGAGAAGGAATGGAAGAAAGAAAGAAGAAAAATGAAAGAAGGACTTACTTTGGAAGAAGAAGGAAGAAGAAAGAAGAAGAAGAAAAAAGTGAAGAAGAAGAGAGGGGGCTGCTGGAATTCGGGAAGGGGCTGCTGGAATTCGGGAATGGGGGTAGGTAGAGCCGGCCTTGTGTAATAAAAGGGTTCTCCAAAGCTCCAAATGCCCAAAATACCCTCCCCTAAATTGGTTTTGGGTTTCGGGTTCCAAAAGCACTCAAACTAACTCCAAATCTCTCCCACTAACCTTCTAAAAATATAATAAATATTTTTAAGCCCCAAATAATTCTCACAAGGGTGTGGGCTGGGTCGGACATGGGTCCACTAGGGTCTGACATGGATCCAGGCTAGCCAAAACCTTAAAACAATCATTAAAAAAATAATATAAGCACTAAATAAATATAAATATAATTAATTAAATACAATACACAATTTATCAAATAAAAAATAAAAATAACCCTATTTTCTAGAATTGGGTAGTGACAAGCCTACCCTCCTTAAAATAATTTTGTTCTCGAAATTAAAAGGCGAAACTAGGACATGAATGCAAAGAAAGAACCATACCTCAGGGCTCGAAGAGATAAGGGTATCGCTCGCGCATTTCATCCTCCCTCTCCCAGGTCGACTCACCTGAAGAGTGATGCCTCCACGAGACGCGAACCAAGGGAATAGTCTGGTTCCTCAACACTTTTTCCCGCCGATCCAGAATCTCCACCGGCTGCTCTGGATAGCTAAGAGTAGGGCCCACCGCGATTTCCGAGTGATCCAATACGTGACAGGGATCCGCCACGTACCGTCTCAACTGCGACACGTAGAACACATCATGAACTCCCTCCAGCGTAGGCGGCAACTCAAGCCTATACGCCACGGCGCCGACCCTCTCGAGGATACGAAAGGGTCCAACGAAACGTAGGCTAAGCTTCCCGCCTCCACCGAAGCGAATAGTGCCCCGCGTCGAAGAAATCCTCAGGAACACCAGATCTCCAACCTAGCACAAACAAGGTCTCTGCACTTAGTCTAAAACGAGTAATCACAAGAAACATAAAAACAAAATCTAGATTCTAAGCTATACCTCAAATTCTAAGGATCTCCGGTGGCTATCGGCCCAATGCCGCTGCCTGTCCTACGCCACCCGAAGTCTATCTCTAATGAGCTTGACCTTCTCCGCTGCATCAACCACCATCTCCGGGCCAAGCAAAGCTCTCTCGCCTACATCATCCCATGATAATGGAGTACGACACCTCCGCCCATACAACGCCTCGAAAGGTGACATCTCGATACTGGCTTGGTAGCTGTTGTTGTAAGTAAACTCTACCAAGTGCAAGTGATCCTCCCAAGAGCCTCTGAAATCCAAAACACAAGTGCGAAGCATGTCCTCAAGCGTCTGAATGGTCCTCTCTGACTGACCATCTGTCTGTGGGTGATACGCACTACTAAACTTGAGCTGGGTGCCCAAGCTAGCCTGCAGGCTCATCCAGAAATGCGAAGTAAAGCGACTGTCCCGATCTGATACTATGCTCACTGGAACTCCATGCAGTCTGACTATCTGGTGCACATATATCTCTTCTAGTCTCTCTGTAGACGTACCCACTTTAAATGGTAGAAAGTGGGCCGATTTGGTCAACCTGTCCACGATGACCCAAATCGCATCCTTTCCGCTTGGAGAACGGGGAAGTCCAGAAACAAAATCTATGGTCACATGCTCCCATTTCCACTCCGGAATGGGTAACGGCTGGAGTAATCCTCCCGGCCTCTGCCTCTCCGCCTTCACCTGCTGGCACACTAAGCATCGGGATACGAAGCGTGCTACCTCCCGCTTCATCCCGTACCACTATATATGCTGTCTCAGATCTCTATACATCTTGTTGGCACTTGGATGCATAGAGTACTGGGATCGATGCGCCTCCTGGAGAACCTCCTCGCGCAATGACCCACTCGGCACGCACAACCTGGTACCGTGCCACAAGGAACCATCATCAGCAATGGTGAAGTCATCTGCTAATCCCATCTGAACCTGCGCCCTGATGCTCCTCAGGGACTTATCCTCAAACTGTGTAGCCCTGATCCGGTCTACCAACTCTGACTGAATCTGCAGTCCCCACATCTGCATCTTAACTCCAGGCACTATCACCTCAATGCCCAAGCTCTCAAGATCTGCCAGAAGAGAACGATCTGTAGTCAGGCACATAGCGACCGGATACCTGCTCAATGCATCCGCAACTACGTTCACCTTCCCTGGATGATACTGCAACGATATGTCAAAGTCTTTCATCAACTCCAACCATCTCCTCTGCCTCATGTTCAGCTCTTTTTGGATAAACACATACTTCAAGCTCTTGTGGTCTGTGAAGATCTCCATACGCTCTCCATATAAATAGTGTTTCCACAACTTCAGAGCAAAGATGACCGCTGCCAACTCCAAATCGTGGGTAGGGTAGTTCTTCTCATGAGGACGTAATTGCCTGGAAGCATAGGCAATCACCCTCCCATTCTGCTGCAACACACAACCCAGTCTCTTCCCCGATGCATCACTATAGATAGTGAATCCTCCAGAACCTGATGGCAACGTCAACACTGGAGCTGTCGTCAACCTCATCTTTAGCTCATCAAAGGCGATCTGGCACTCCTCTGACCAAATAAACTCCACGTCCTTCCGGGTCAGCCTGGACAACGGCTCTGCAATCCGGGAAAAATTCTGAACAAATCTCCTGTAGTAACCTGCCAGTCCCAGGAAACTCCTGACCTCGGCTACTGAACTCGGAGTACTCCATGCCTCAACTGCCATGATCTTTCTCGGATCCACCGAGATACCCTCTCCAGTCACCACATGACCAAGGAATTCAACCTTGTCAAGGAAGAAATTATACTTCGAAAGCTTTCCATAAAGCTTCTCCTTCCTGAGAGTCTCCAACACTATCCTCAGATGCTCCTCGTGCTCCTCTGGGGTCTTCGAATACACCAAGATATCATCTATAAACACCACCACAAACCTGTCCAGATGCTGATGGAACACCTTGTTCATCAGATTCATGAATACTGCCGGGGCATTAGTCAACCCAAACGGCATCACCAAGAACTCATACTGTCCATATCTGGTCCGAAAAGCTGTTTTCGGAATATCCTCCTTCCTGACCTTCACCTGGTGGTAGCCTGTCCTCAGATCAATCCTGGAAAATACCCTCGCTCCGCTCAACTGGTCAAAAAGATCATCAATACGCGGCAGCGGATACTTGTTCTTGATTGTGAGGTTGTTTAGAGCCCTGTAGTCGATACACATCCGTATCGACCTATCCTTCTTCGGTACAAAAAGTATCGGAGCACCCCACGGGGAAGAACTAGATCTGATAAATCCCTTGTCCTGTAGCTCATCCACCTGCTTCTTCAACTCTATCAGCTCACTGTTGCTGACTCTATAGACGTGCTGGGATATCGGCTCCGCACCTGGCACCAAGTCTATAGAGAACTCCACATCTCTGTCCGGAGGTAACCCTGGCAACTCCTCCGAAAAGACATCCATATACTCCTCTATCAGTGGATGTAGCGACCTTGGCTCTACCACCAGGGCTCCGCAGAAGACTCCCTCGGTCTGCTCCGCTGCTCCTCTGGCAAACTGAATAAAACTCTGCCTCCACGATAATCTATACTAGCACAATGTATACTCAACCAATCCATCCCGAGTACAACATCGTAGCTCGGAAGTGGCATTACGAGTAGGCACACACTCAACTCTCGGCCTCCCAAGGTAACTCTTCGGTCTCTGCAGACATCACGGACTAGGATGATACCACCCCCGGTCGTGATCTTACAGTCTAGCTAAAGGTTCAGCAACAAGATGGTATCTAATAGCAAAAGATACAGACACAAAGCTATGGGAAGTACCAGAATCAAATAAAGCAAGAGCTAGAATAGAATCAAGGAGAACAGAACCTGAGATAAAGTCACCAACTGGCTCGGCCTCGTCTACTGTCAGGGCAAAAGCTCGCCCCTGCTGTCCTCCTCGGTGCTGCTGCTGGTGCTGGGCGAACCTCTGCTTCTGAGTCTGCAAAGGCGGTCCTCTCTGCTGTGCTGCAGGTGCTCTGGCTGGTGCCCTCTGAGCGGCTCCTCCGCCCTGAGCTGTACGGGCAAGCGCTGAAGGACAATCCTTCAGCTGGTGATCTGCGATGCCACACAATAAGCATCTGCCCAGCCTCTTTCTGCATATGTCCCATCCGTGCCCTGGCTTCCTACAGAAAGGGTAAACGATGGGCTGCCTCTGGCCCTGCTGCTGACCCTGCCTCTGCTGCTGGGGCGCCTGCCAGAATGGCGCACGACCCTGACCCTGGTGCTGCTGGGTCTGCTGGAATGGCCTCTTGGCTGGGCCTGCACTGCTACCTGCTCCTGAAGTATCTCTACTCCTCTTCGTCTTCAGCTCCAAATCATCCTCAGCCCTCTGAGCGTCGCTGACAATCTGCTCGAAGGTCGCCTCGCGGTCGCTCCTGGTCAAGGACTTGACCGCCATGACCAAGCCCTTGCGGAACTTCCGCGCCTTCGCTGCCTCAGACAACCCCTCAACAAATCTGCCCAGACGGCAGAACTCCGCTGCATACTCATCCACTAACATACTCCGCTGCATACTCATCCACTAACATACTCCTGGTCAAGGACTTGACCGCCATGACCAAGCCCTTGCGGAACTTCTGCGCCTTCGCTGCCTCAGACAACCCCTCAACAAATCTGCCCAGACGGCAGAACTCCGCTGCATACTCATCCACTAACATACTCCCCTGGACGAGCGCCTCGAACTGACTCTCTAAGGCACTGAGAGCCACATCCGGGAAGAACTTTTCCTTGAAAAGCTTCTTGAAAGCCTCCCAAGTCAATCCCGGAACTGCTATCCGCGTATCCGTGCGGAACCAAGTAAGGGCAAGGTCGAACATCTGGCTGCCCGCTACCTCTATCTGCATGCTAGCTGGGATCATCGCCAGCCTGAAAATGCCCTCTATATGCTCGATCCAGTCGTCGGCGTACATGATCCCCTCTGTGCCGCGGAACTCCTTAGGCCGCATCCTCTGAAAATCGATGATAGTACCCGGCCTAGGATACTGAGCCTGCTCTGGCTGTGGCTGGATCTGAGCCACCCTGTCGACCGCTGTCATAGCCACCTAATGAGCATTCTCAATGCCCATCCTCATAACATCTGCCTGACGGTGCTGTGCATCCATCATCTCTCGGAAGAATGTGAACAACTGCGTAGCATCCACTGGCGCAGGCGGTGGTGGAGGAGGTACCACCGGGACAACTGGGGTGGCTCTTGGATCAATGGGAGTAAGGGGATCTCCGAGAGAAATTGACGCTCCCTCAACCGCAGGAGTGGCGAGTGGAGCGGTAGCGGCTGCCGAAAGTCGAGCAGGTCGAGAGGTGGCAGACCTCTCGGTGGCAGCTGCTGGGGCGGTGCGCTGAGATCTGGTCTTCGGAGGCATCCTGAACACAGATCAAAAAAAGTCAATATAATGCAAGAAACGATAATATCAATGAAGGACAGTAATATTACAAAAGAAACAATTTCAGAAAAATTAAAGATAACAAAAGGAAAGAGGAAGGGTCCTAGTTGTGATTGAGCACACTCTCTCTCAGCCTATCTCCTATATCCTATTGCAGATAACCTAAAAACTAGACCTGCATGGGCCACCACCAAAAATGTGTCACGACCCGCACCCAAAAATCGGGCATGAGCCGTGGGTACGTCCAGCCTACGCCGCAGAATCGGCAGTAGAACGCTGTAAAGGTCCGTTCTAGGTCAACCATATCTATCTATATCTCACAGAAAAATCCGGCATGACCTCTCCAAAAGGAGGGCAATCACGCAATATATATATATATATATCAAAATTCTCTCCAAAAGGAGGGCAACCACGCAATATATATATCAATAATCTCCATCACAAAATCTAGAGGAAGAATATAAGCACGATATCATATAAACAAAGAAACAGAACCAAGAGAGCAAGACAAACCAAAATAATACAGTCCAAGGCCATAATAGCTACAACATCACACAACAACAAAAGAATAAGTACAATCATCCAAAAAAATAATAACTGGGAACAACCCAGGAACCCACCTAGCTAACTAGGGTGCTATAGGCGTCTCCTCGGCGCACTCCTCCTCGATCTCGGGGTCACAACAGTCGTCAACACCCGGCCAGTAGAACGTCGGGCAATAGTCCTCAGGATCCTCTGAAAAAAATATGCCCAGTCAGGACTGGAGCGAAGTACATAACTCTGAAAGCAACTCCAAATACATGGTAAGGTGTATATGACGAGCAATAGAAAAGTATACAAGATGCACAGGAAATAAATATATGCTGGAGCACAATAAGTAGCTGCAATATAAACTGGAGAACAAGACAAGTACTGGAAAAGTAACTGCAGGTGAGAAACATGAATACTAGCTAAGTGCCTTGAGCACAAGTTCATTATATGATCGGCTTAGGTTGCACATGAAAAACACTAAGATAACTCCGTTATGCGTGAGTTGCATAACCGACATACACATGAATACTGTTTGGCTTTGATCACATAACCAACTCCTACTCTCCTCCCCCACTAATACCATTGGATCCAACCACAACACGCTACGTACATGATAATAGCTCGCGCACACGAAGGCGAGAGCACAAGAAGCACATGATAGCACATGAGAATCAATACCCGAAGTACATGATGAAATACACGTGATAGAGTACCCGCTGAACACGGTAAGGGGGATAGCATCTCATGACAGGATCCACTAGTACCAGCTCGTGTAACAATATGTCAGAATCAAGTATCACAGTTCTAGAATAGGTGATATAAACGCTATCATGAAATGGAAACTATCAGAGGTAGGTACTCGCCTGATGTCCTGAGCAACTGATGAGGATCGAGATCCGGACCGGTGTCGCAAGGACCTAATACGAAAAGCAGAATTAAAAGGGTTCTAAGCATTTAAACTGATATAAAATAATTAAAAATAGACTTTTAGGGCTATTCTAGGTCGAACGGGTCAAACCGGTGAAATTTGGGTCAAAAAGTCAACCTGGGGTCTAAAAAGTCAACTCTAGGTCAAAACTAGGTCAAATGTTGACTTTTACGGTCAACGGGGACAATTATGATCAAAGCTAGGTCAAACTAGGGTGCCCCTGAAATTCTAGGTCAAACCGAGCTCATTAAGCTACTAAACTCACAAACTCGCCTAATCGAGATACCGGGATACCCTCGGTATCCGATATCTCGCCCTAGGCCATGCACCCCGCCTAAACCCGCTAAAACCTATGCTAGCACGCGTAAATATATATACATAAACATATAAAAATCATTTCAAAATATTTCCTAGGCTAATGCTCAAATACCCCGCTCGAAACTCAATACTTTGGATATCTCAAGGTATTGAGATACCTCGGTATCTCAAGGTATTGAGATACCGCTCTCGAACCCCTCTAACTAGCTATCTAACTAAAGATTATATACCTAGTTATTAATCTAGGCTAGGAAATATACATATCTATTATATTTACATATATCTTAGTATGTATATACCTATATATATATATATCCACACACATATACCCAAATACCCTTTAACTTACCCATACACCTATATATATATATATATAACTATAGGTATATAGATATCTATATCTTAGATAGATATATATATCTAAGTATCTAGCTATCTACTACCCGTCTAACTATCCATCTACCTATTTAGGTAACTAACTAGCTACCTATCTAACTATATGTGTATATATATCTAATACCTATCTAGATATCTATATATCTATCTATCTATCTATCTATCTAACTAACTTATTATCTATCTAACTATATATCTCCTTATCTATCTATCTAATCATCTATCTACCTATCTATCTATTGATATATCTACCTATCTATCAACACACACACACATATAAATATACATATATATATATATATATATATATATATATATATATATATATATATATATATATATATATATATCACTCTAAATATATATATACACACATATAACTATATATATACACACTAGATACCTATATATATATACACTTATATCTATTCTAACACACTCACTAACACACACACCTACACACTCACAAACACACTAATACACACACTCACACACAAATATATACATAGCTATAAATATATATAAACACACATATTAATATATATATACGCACATACAAATATATATATATATATATATATATATATATATATATATATATATATATATATATATATATATATACACACACACACACACTCTAAGATACATATATATATATATATATATACACATACACATATAAATATATATATACATATGCACACACAAGCTCACTTACACATATACATATATATATATATGCACATAGACATATACACACACAAGTACATAGATATAAATACACACACATATATATATATATATAAATATATATATACATAAACACACATACATATAAATATATACATATATATATAGACACATATACACTAACACAACACAACACACAACAACACACAAATAACACGCCCCACTCACGCCCAACGACCCCGACACTCACCAACACCCTAAAATATATATAATATAACTCGAAAACTCTAGCACACACTCCCCGATACTAACCCAATGCGCGCACAAGCCCGAAATGAGGAAACCACGCCGAAATGGCCGTTCGGTCATTTCGACGTACACGTGGTGCGCGGCTCGGAAAATCTCCTGAAACGCATACCAAACGAACTCAGAATCGGCCCAAAATTTATCCACGCACTCTAAACGATGCCTAGATCCTAGAAAATGCACTACCGCGTCGATTCTAGGTCTGTGGTGGAAACGCGCACGCACTTAGAATCGACGACGACGAAAAGTCCCAATTTTGCCCGAAATGTCCGTTTCTCCGCGACACGACTTCCCGTGTCCAAACGGAGACACACACTCACTCTCTAGACACCTGACAATGTCTATCTAGGTCCGTCTAACCTAGGGCATCACCCAAAATTGGGCCAAATTCGGATTCCACCCGAATTCGACACAAAACCTAATGTCAAAGTCTCTAAACTCAACCAAACTAGTTCCAACTTCCTCCTACGGGTAGGCTTAGGGTCTAGGAAGGTTCTACAACACTAATTATACTACATAAAAGTAATTAGCAAGGGAAAAATTAGGGTTTACCTCTTGGGAGTTGGAATCCCAAGGCCAAAGTCTCACAACCCCTAGAAATCACCTCCCTCAAGCTCCAAGCCACCAAATCTAGCTCCCACACTAGACCTAAGCTCCTCACTCCTAGGTTGGGGAAAATGCAAGGTTAGGGCTAGCATAAGGAGAAGGAATGGAAGAAAGAAAGAAGAAAAATGGAAGAAGGACTTACTTTGGAAGAAGAAGGAAGAAGAAAGAAGAAGTGGAGAAGAAGAAGAAGAAGAAAAAAATAAAGAAGAAGAGAGGGGGCTGCTGGAATTCGGGAATGGGCTGCTGGAATTTGGGAATGGGGGTAGGTAGAGCCGACCTTGTGTAATAAAAGGGTTCTCCAAAGCTACAAATGCCCAAAATACCCTCCCCTAAATTGGTTTTGGGTTTCGGGTTCCAAAAACACTCAAACTAACTCCAAATCTCTCCCACTAACCTTATAAAAATATAATAAATATTTTTAAGCCCCAAAATAATTCTCACAAGGGTGTGGGCTGGGTCGGACATGGGTCCACTAGGGTCTGACATGGGTCCAGGCTAGCCAAAACCCTAAAACAATCATTAAAAATAATAATATAAGCACTAAATAAATATAAATATAATTAATTAAATATAATACACAATTTATCAAATAAAAAATAAAAAAAACCCTATTTTCTAGAATTGGGTAGTGACATCATCCATGTTATCACCATCCTCCCTACTCTTCTCCTCCTCATCGTCATCACCATCATCATCCTGTTAATACCATCTACATTACCATCCCCATCAACCCATCACCACCATTCATCATCATCATCTCACCATCGTCACATCTTCGTTATCTCATCATCATCCCATCATCATCGTCGTTGTCATCATCTCACCATCCTCGCATCGTCGTTATCTCATCACCATCATTATCATCAACATCTCGGTATATCATCATCGTCATTGTCGTCCTCGCCACCATCGTCGTAGCCAGTCGACATCATCATCATCAGCCCACATCATCATCGTCAACATCAATACTCATCATCATCATCATCCCATAGCATCCTCGCGACCACCTTAATCTAAATCCACATATTCACCATTTACCACCATTATCGTAGCCATCGTCATTTTAGTCGTCACCATCGTCATCATCGTATTCAACCTCACCGTTGTACCCGTACACGTACTTCGAGGTATGAACCTGTCACGACCCGCACCCGGAAATTCGGGCACGAGTGCGTGAGTACGTCCAGCCTACGCCGCAGAGTCGGCGGTAGTACGCTGTCTAGGTCATATCCACAGTTAAAGCATCTAGCTCATTCACAAAAGATGAAATAGGCAAAGATAATAACAGGAAAAGAATGCTAAGATTTCAAATAGAATAAATGTGACAATAGACCAAATGTTTAATACAGAATTCAGAAATAAAATTGGGGACAAACCCGATTACTAAGATAAAAGAGCATAAATAAATAGCTACTGCTAACTACTCTGCAGAAGTAGTCTCCTGGGTGGGAACTGGCTCCTCATATGTGTTATCTGTTCCCTCATAGGGGCCATAATAGGTAGGGACAAAATCCTCATCATCGCCTAAATCAACGGATCCAGTCAGGAAAGGAGCAAGTACACAATGCACAATAAGATTAAACTAAATATTTATGACAATTTGAAAAGAAACTGACTGAGTATCATATTGAGAATATGCATAAAAGAAATAACAATAACTAAGAGTTAAGACTATAAACAGGAATATGAGTAAACAGGAATAATATGAGACAGGAAATAAAACTACAATAAGACAACAGGAACTGCAACAAAATAAGAAGCTATGTGTGTGAACTTGTGTTTATTTTAGAATACATAGTTGGCATGCAGGAGTTTATAAGGCTAATCCGGCCGTCATAGACGGCTATTAAACATGAATAATCGAGATCCGGCTGAGGGTACAGTCGCGTACCAACAGCTATTAAACACGGCAGGGGGAAGGGTAAACTACATGCCTTCTAGTATTCTCCCACCCGACACGAAAACAAGACATGAACTCCAGTATTCAAGACATGAAATTCGATATTCTAACACTATGTGTAACCATCAAATAATACTAGTATAGCAAGAAATTAATTATCACAATATAGAGATTAAACTTGAAGTGCAGGTACTTGCCTGTTGTTTGGATCCAATTATAGTTTATATCTCGGGGAAATTTCAAGAAATGTGTCCAGATGCTGAAATAAATATTACCATCATGCTCAGAAGATATCAAATAGCTAGAAACGCCTGTCCTTGGATCCAAATCGGAGACAAGGGCAAAACGGTAATTTTGGGTCAAAATGGGGTCCACACGTGGGTCCGCTTCACCGAAAAACGTGTCAGAGTCAAAGGTCTCCAAATTCACCAAACTTAGTGTCGACAGGTCAGGAACGATGATACGAAACCAACAGAACTTCCAGAATTGGATTCCGATGAGCCGATCACGAAATCGCCCGTCGAGCGGGGCCTGTTGGGCCCACGACACGCGATTTCGTCAACGTTCTCAGAATCGAACCAAACTTGACCCACAGGACCAGCGTATCGCTACGAGTCTGATGGTGCAAGTTTTGTTTCGATCCGACGTGTGTACAAGAAGTTAGGGCAAAATGTAAAAAAGTCGGATACGGGGCGATGTCCGCGGATACGCGTTGATTTCGGGGTGCACGCACACCCGAATCAGCTTCCGCAGAATCTTACATGTCCGTATCGACGGCCTGCATGTATCTGTGAAGACCGCACGAGACCAAGTCATCCCGTTTGGCGGGGCATACTGAGTTCCGTGGTAAAACAGGATCTGGTTTTTCCTATTTTTGGATCGCGGTGTGCGATCACCACAGGACGCGATGCCCCGAGCGGTTTATCCGGGCACCGAGAGGGTCATACAGGCTTCGCAACGTAATTTACGGAATTGAAATCGGAGATACAGGGTGCAAGATACGAGTACCTGAACGAGGCTCGAAAAATCAGAAATTTTCGTATCCGTGTCGTGTCCGACACGACGAAGAATTGGGATTAGGGTTAGGGTTTCGTTCTGGACGGCGGGGGCCGGCCGGAGGCACGCCGGAGAGGGCCGGGAAGGGTTCTGCCGGGGCGAGGCGAAGGCGAGCGGAGCCGAGCGACGGAGGCGGGCGGAGCCGAGCGATGGAGGCGGGCGTCGGCGGGGGCGCTGCTGCAGCCGCTGCTGCTGTCTTTGGCCTTGCCGGAGAAGAAGAGGAGGAGGGAGGAGCCGGGCGATCGTCGACGATGCTGCGGGCGGTGGGCGAGGGTCTGGAACCGGGTGGTGCACGGTGGGGGCGAGGTGGTCGGGTGGCGGAGGGAGACGACCGGGCGGGGTTAAATAGGGGGAGTGAGGGAGAGGGTGGCGCCGGGCAAGGCGGAGGAGGAACCGGGGGGTCGTGGAGGGCGTGGCCCGGGCTGGGCGCCGCGTGGCCGGCCGGAGCGGCAGAAAACGCGGGCAGCGCGTTGGGGACGAGGGTCGTGGGGGACCGGGTCTCCGGGTCGGAGGCGGGTCGGGTCCGGGCAGACCCGACCCGACCCGGTAGGGGAGCGGGTTGGGCTGGTTGGCGGCTGGGCTGCTGGGCCGGTCCACTGGGCCAGGCCGGCCTAAAACAATAATAATAATAATAATAATAATAATAATAATAATAATAATAATAATAATAATAATAATAATAATTAATAAATCAGTTAATTAAATAAATAAATAATTAAATAGTTTTTAGGCATTTAAAAATAGGTCTGAGGCCCAATAAATTCCAGAAAAATTACCCTAAGTCCAGTTTTTCATTTTACACCTAAAAATATTATTTTCATAATATTTTAATATTATTTATTATCAATTAAAAATTATTTAATAATTTAAAACCTTGATTTTAATTACAGAAAATTTTCAGAAAATTTCAGAAAATTGTGAAAAATCCAAGTTTAATAATTTTGAAAATTCAGGGGGTTTACAGAACCTGTCTAACTTCTCCTTTTTATATATGTTCGTGTGTGCGCAAATAGGACATTAGTATTTCTGTACCACAATTAGCAGATAGCAGACCTTGAGTCGGTAAACCCAACTCGCGTTCGTACACGTACGCGTACGAGAACATTATTCAATCTGTATATATACATATATTTAGTAGATGTATAGTTAGTTAATCTTTAACATATTATTAATTGGTATATATTTATGTACATATTTAATATGTATATGTATTCCAATAGTTATGTAAATTAATTACTAGTTATATATTATATAATCATATGGGTATATGTAATTAAATGCTAAATTATAATTAGGACTATATATATTCAGACTGTACGACCCTAGGACACCGTGGACTGTTTCGTACTCACCTTGACCATGTTGACCCTAAACACTTGTGAATTGTCCGCCTAGCGTACATTAACGTACTGGCGTAGACACCTGTCAGTTGACTGACTAATTGTGTACAGTACTTGAAGATGTGACACCCGCGTAATTCAACGCGTAATTGACCGTGTTAGATGACTAGTGTTACCCCTAGTGTACCCGATGAGTCCCGTATAAATATTATTGTGTGTGCACTAGTGTAATGACTAATGATTTTATTGTATTATATCATATGTACATAGGATATTGGATTTGTTCTGCGCGACTTCTGGAGCAGGTTATTGGTACATTACAGCTTCCTTGCCAGGCAAGTATACCTTGCCATTGTACTGTTATTCATATTTTATATGTTGCATGCATCTTTATTTTCTGTCTTTAGTTCATATATTTTAACTGTTATATAAAATGCGCGCGACGGTATCGTCGCGATATATTTTTATTTATGTATTTGCATTGACCTTGTTTATTAGACTACCCCATTATCATATAGCATCATTAGGTTCATTGGCCGTGACACAGTTGTTACACGAGTTGTGAGTCTCATATAGATCACGGACTGGCGTGCAGGATTTGGCCTCCTGTACGTGTGGGCCGTGCGTTAGGAATAACTGCAGTTAGAAACTTTGCATGCTAGTAGACTTAACAGTTATTAGAGGTCTAGGGGCATAGCCTATTATAGTACGGTGGTCCCATCCTTGTCCTTGTTTGGTTGCAGGATTGAGCCAGGGTACTAAGAATAGGCTATGAACCAAATTGTGTCATGGATGTGACATGCTTAGAGCATGGGGTGGGAAGAACAACAAGTACCGCATTTGAGCTCCTTCACACTTTTTCTATTGTGCGCCCAGATTCTCCGCTGGAGATACGGGTGGTGATGACCACTATATATTATATTATTATCAGGCGGGCCTCCGGCGTTCGAAAGACGATGTGCCTTTTTAGGCTCCTGGATCCCCAAAAGGGAATCATGCCAAATCCCAGTTTTCAGCCAGATAGCTCACTTGTGCGGGAAGTTGTTTTTAACTGCATTCACTTAGATGGTTAGGCGACCCCATTGGATATTTATTTCAGTACTTTATTGGCATGTGTTTTATGTATCTTGTTACGTCCCTTTGAGGACTTGGCCCCTTCTAAGTGTACCTGTTCTTGAGTATTTGCAGGAGCGCAGATTTGGATGGTTATAGATGCTTCGTGGATGTCTTCTCTTTGAGCCGTGATTGGTAGCTGGTATTCTTATATTGTGTTTGTTGTGTTGTACTTATATTGTATTTACTTTTATATTCGAGTTGGAAGTGGATTTTGTTTCCATCCAACTATCATCCTTAAATACTTCTTATTGAGATCTAGATTCATAGATACTGGTTTATTTAATTATATTTGATTTTCGTGGATGAGATTTAGATTATATCCTATGACTTGTGACATATGTTTATACCACTTGTGGATTGATTTTCATATTACAGCGTACGTGTGGATTTTGGTTTCCATATATTAGAGTTGCCATATCCATGCGGCTGACATGCTTACGTGTCCAGTCCTACGTATTTTTGGGACTGGGGTGTGACATGTTTTTGTGGTGGTCCATGCAGGTCGAGAGCATATTGTCTCGGTTACGTTACTGTACCGAACAAGCCTGTACCTAGGATTAGAGTATAGGATCTCATCCACAATTGACTATGATTCATCTTCCTCTTATCTGTTCTATTTTGAACAATTGTATCCTGCTTGATTCATGTGCTTCCCTAATAGTTCTTTGAGTATAGGCTCTTGTTAGAATATAAGAACCCCTATTATTAGGATGATAATTAGGGTAGCACACCTATTACGAATACAACGAGAATATAGACACACCACTAAGTTTAGAATGTCTAGTGAACCCTAGAATTCCTTATCTTTAGATTGGTATACCATTACCCCTTGATGTATTAAGAAGACTTGAGAGTAGTATAGATTCTACTAGAGTTAGTTAAAAGTTTTACCATAATGTTGGCCCTAGTATTGAGGAACCAATAGAAAACCAAAATTGAATATCAGAACTGAACCTAACCTTCGCAGTTAGATAAGTATTGGAGAACTATAAATTTAGATTCTTGTCTTAAGATAAGCAGACAGTACCTTAGAAAGCCAAGAGTAATGCATAGAATATTTTCCTAATCATACCTCAAACACAGAGACTAGCACCCCACTCCCCTTTAGATAACCATGATACTATCTAGAGCCCTCTATTTTAAATTTTTTTATACCTTATTCCTCTGCGACCATAGCGTTCGCTAATTGTGCGACGACTAAATTTTGTTCTTCTATTCTTCATCTTTCAACTCGTGCCACTTGACACCTCTAATTATAGACCAAGTGATCATATTCTATGGTAGGATATATAGTTTGCTAAAGTTATAATTGTTATCTTGAATTTTGAATTATGTGCCTTATAGTTAGAACCTGATAGTTGAGTTGTTCAAATAGATTGTGATGATTACCCCTAGTTGTAGATCATGTAATTTGTACCCTCACCTCGATACAAGTTATATTCCCTTCCCTTGAGACTAGTAACCTTTCTATTCTTGCTATTGACACTTGTTCTATAAGCACTATGACTAAGGCTTAAGACGACCATGACCTATGTAACATAGGAGGATACCCTAATAGGTACTAAGACCCTTTCTCGTAGACCTTAACAGGAGCTTATACGGTATCTTTAAGACAATTACAATAATAGTTTAATAAGTTATGTAGTATACCTCACACCCTAGTCTCACATAGTCTTTTGACCCATTATTGAAGTGTAACTGAATGACATTAATTGTATGCTAGTATAAGACGACAGTGTTTATTCAGACGATAGAATTTAGAGGTCCTTGCCCCCATTTGGTCGACTAGCGACATAGACAAGGAGGTTGCATGATAACTGTAGAGATTGTAGAGTTTTTATTATTGTTGCTTATTTTGTTTTTGTTTTTGTGAACTTGAATTAATTTGTACCTCCTTTCATCATCATCTAGCGTACTTATATTGTTGTACTACCTTGACTTATGCTGCTATCATAGCCTAGTTTTGCAAGCTTACTCTTCTATCGAGCTTGTTCATGATATATGTGTTAGTGGATTAACACACTAATACATTTTAGAATTAGTGCATTAATGTCTAGCTAACCTTAGTGCGCTTGATTCACCCTTCGTAATACTACTTTATGTGGATTGAGATATATAGTGATTAGTAGACGAATATACTTACCCTAGACATGTCTGACATGTCATATCGGTCACATAACTGTACTAATACGAGCATGAGAACAAAGAATTACCAAATAGGATTTCAACCCACAGCTTCTTTGACAATTTCCATTTGAATTATTTAAACGCCTTGATCCCGATACTTCTATTCTATTACCTCTCCCTTGAACTCTTTATTACTGATCTTCGTCTTCCCTTATTTCGGAAAGACGAAACCACTTGCTTGGTATAAGTTTGATATATAGATAGTACTAGATATACCCCATAGGCCAATCATATTGTTTGGTAACTATCTTTTATAAATGATTAAGGGCATATCATAGATGATATATTTGGTGTAAAAAACTTTGAGGATTCAATAACATGATTAAATAATTTGGGACATAGCCTTCTTAGATGTATAGCCTTAGATGATAGATGGATAAATTCTAAGTTGGGTAGAAACTGCAATGTTAACTTAAGGAGAATTCCTTAGACTGTAATCAAGTGAGGTTAGATAGAGAAACCCTATCCTAGTGTAATTTCGAGGATGAAATTGTTTTAAGTTGGGTAGATTGTAAACTTTCTCACCCAAAATTAGGCCTAATTTGCTTAGATAGTGAAACTAGGGCTAGTTTGAACCAATTTGAATTAGAACACGATATTTATTTAATTATGCAATAATTTATATAGTGTAGCGCACCTTATCGTTGCTTCGATAATTGGAGCACCTTACTAGCCACTGCCTATCTACGAATTTCACAACCTCATCCTAGACATGCCCGCCTACTATTCTAACCCTTGTGTAACTTATAATATTGCTCTTTTGTGCTACATTTTAGTCGCGCAATAAACGTCGCGGACGTTAATTCTTAATTCTAAATAAATTCTAATTTTGTACCCTTGTGCGTCCTAATCAAAATTGGAGACACTATCTTGACCGTTTTGTGTAATTCAAATTTTATTAATATTCTACACTATACTCCCAACGCCCCTGACACTTGTGTCCCACCTAAATTTAATCCCAGGTACTCCTAATTAATTCTAGAACATCGTGCACGTTCGATTTAATTAATTAAATCCAATTTTTGCCTTTGTGCAATTTTCCAATTATTGGGGGGCTTTTATGCAAAAATGCATTGAGGTGTCCCCACCATTGGACAATTCATGAAGAAACCCAGTTTTCCCCTTCACGTGGATTTTTTCGTAATTTTTGGGATGTGCAACGCGCGCACATCGCCCCGTATATTAAATCTACCCTTGCATTTAATTAATGCAAATCCTAGCCCTCCCAACATCCCCAAGTGAGCCCAAGGCCCACACCAAAGAGTATTGACCAAGCCCTAATCCTAGGTCAAACCCAAGCCCAATTTTTACATGTATAAAATAACTTTTCTTCCCCTTTTCTAATTACTTCTCAAATCACCTAACCCTAAATAATGCACAGCCGACCATCTCCCATCTACCGTTCTTCCTCCACCTTCCTTCCGCCGGCCGGAGTCGACCCTCGACTCGCCGGAGATCACTGAGCCTCCTCCTTCATCCATCTCCCCATCCTGATCTCCTCTCTTTTCGAGCCTCCACCACGACGGCCCATCTCCGGCTCACCCGACCCCGGCCTCCTTCGTCGACCGGAGCACGACCGTCGTCCACCACCTCTCCTTCCTCCTCCTTACCATCGATTGTACCATACCGGAGCACCTGAATGCCTGCACGACCTCGTCGACCCGACTGCATAGAGCAGCCCGAGCCTCCTCCAAGCCCGCCGGAGTACGACCCCGACTGAACCACCGCATCATCGTCCCCATCATCATTCTCGACCGAGCCCCAGCCATCCCACTCACTTCTCCCTGTCGAACCCGACTACACCTGCTGAACCGGAGCCACAACCTCCCCGGTCATCCCCGCAGAGCTCCGACAGCGTCTCCCCCTCTCCCTGAACTCCTTCCTGCGCCTCCGGCCATCCGCCACTGTCTCCACCTCCCTCGGTCAGTCACCACCACTCGACTCCGGCCACATTCAGACCTCCTCTCCTCGACCTCCTCTTCCTGGCCGAATTTCGACGAATATCGTAGACCACACCTCCATCACCCATGACCATCATCGACCCCTCTCCACTCTCCTCCTCCTCGGGCCGCCGGAACCCTGGCCGGAGAAGCCACCCCATCATCATAACCATCATCCATTGTCATCCTAGTCGACATCATCATCGTCCTTGGCATCACCATTGTCCACATTATCACCCTCGTCGTCCTCGCCATCATCAACCTAGTCACCATCATCCTCGTTGTCGTCGTCACCATCATCGACGTTTTAGTTGTCATCATCATTCCATCACCCTCATCATCATCATCCCACCATCATCCCATCATCCATGTTATCACCATCCTCCCTACTCTTCTCCACCTTATCGTCATCACCATCATCATCCCGTTAACACCATCTACATTACCATCCCCATCAACCCATCACCACCATTCATCATCATCATCTCACCATCGTCGCATCTTCGTCATCTCATCATCATCCCATCATCATCGTCGTTGTCATCATCTCACCATCCTCGCATCGTCGTCATCTCATTACCATCATTATCATCAACATCTCGGTACATCATCATCGTCATTGTCGTCCTCGCCACCATCGTCGTAGCCAGTCGACATCATCATCATCAGCCCACATCATCATCGTCAACATCAATACTCATCATCATCATCATCCTATGGCATCCTCGCCACCACCTTAATCTAAATCCAAACATTCACCATTTACCACCATTATCGTAGCCATCGTTGTTTTAGTCGTCACCATCGTCATCATCATCTTCAACCTCATCGTCATACCCGTGCACGTACTCCGAGGTATGAACCTATCTATCTTCTCGTTTTTATGTATGTTCGTGTGTGCGCCAATAGGACATCAGTATTTCTGTACCACAATTAGCAGATAGCAGACCTTGAGTCGGTAAACCCAACTCGCGTTCGTACACGTACGCGTACGTGAACATTATTCAATCTGTATATATACATATATTTAGTAGATGTATAGTTAGTTAATCTTTAACATATTATTAATTGGTATATATTTATGTACATATTTAATATGTATATGTATTCCAATAGTTATGTAAATTAATTACTAGTTATATATTATATAATCATATGGGTATATGTAATTAAATGCTAAATTATAATTAGGACTATATATATTCAGACTGTACGACCCTAGGACACCGTGGACTGTCCCGTACTCACCTTGACCATGTTGACCCTAAACACTTGTGAATTGTCCGCCTAGCATACATTAACGTACTGGCGTAGACACCTGTCAGTTGACTGACTAATTGTGTACAGTACTTGAAGATGCGACACCCGCGTAATTTAACGCGTAATTGACCGTGTTAGATGACTAGTGTTACCCCTAGTGTACCCAATGAGTCCCGTGTAAATATTATTGTGTGTGCACTAGTGTAATGACTAATAATTTTATTCTATTATATCATATGTACATAGGATATTGGATTTGTTCTGCGCGACTTCTGGAGCAGGTTATTGGTACATTGCAGCTTCCTTGCCAGGCAAGTATACCTTGCCATTGTACTGTTATTCATATTTCATATGTTGCATGCATCTTTATTTTCTGTCTTTAGTTCATATATTTTAACTGTTATATAAAATGCGCGCGACGGTGTCGTCGCGATATATTTTTATTTATGTATTTGCATTGACCTTGTTTATTAGACTACCCCATTATCATATAGCATCATTAGGTTCATTGGCCGTGACACAGTTGTTACACGAGTTGTGAGTCTCATATAGATCACGGACTGGCGTACAGGATTTGGCCTCCTGTACGTGTGGGCCGTGCGTTAGGAATAACTGCTGTTAGAAACTTTGCATGCTAGTAGACTTAACAGTTATTAGAGGTCTAGGGGCATAGCCTATTATAGTACGGTGGTCCCATCCTTGTCCTTGTTTGGTTGCAGGATTGAGCCAGGGTACTAAGAATAGGCTATGAACCAAATTGTGTCATGGATGTGACATGCTTAGAGCATGGGATGGAGAGAACAACAAGTACCGCATTTGTGCTCCTTTGTACTTTTTCTATTGTGCGCCCGAATTCTCCGTTGGAGATACCGGTGGTGATGACCACTATATATTATATTATTATCAGGCGGGCCTCCGGCGTTCGAAAGACGATGTGCCTTTTTAGGCCCCTGGATCCCCAAAAGGGAATTATACCAAATCCCAGTTTTCAGCCAAATAGCTCACTTGTGGGAAAGTTGTTCTTAACAGCATTCACTTAGATGGTTAGGCGACCCTATTGGATATTTATTTCAGTACTTTATTGGCATATGTTTTATGTATCTTGTTACGTCCCTCTGCGGACCTGGCCCCTTCCAGGTGTACCTGTTCTTGAGTATTTACAGGAGCGCAGATTTGGATGGTTATAGATGCTTCGTGGATGTCTTCTCTTCGAGCCGTGATTGATAGCTGGTATTCTTATATTGTGTTTGTTGTGTTGTACTTATATTGTATTTACTTTTATATTCGAGTTAAAAGTGGATTTGTTTCCATCCAACTATCATCCTTAGTACTTCTCATCTAGATTCATAGATACTGGTTTATTTAATTATATTTGATTTTCGTGGATGAAATTTAGATTATACCCTGTGACTTGTGACATATGTTTATACCACTTGTGGATTGATTTTCATATTACAGCGTACATGTGGATTTTGATTTCCATATATTGGAGTTGCCATATCCATGCGGCTGGCATGCTTACGTGTCCTAGTCCTAGGTATTTTTGGGACTGGGGCGTGACAGTGTGTGTGTGTGTGTGTATATATATATATATATATATATATATATATATATATATATATATATATATATATATATGTATGTAAGTGTGTGTGCGTGCGTGTGCGTGTGTGTGTGTGTATGTGTATATATATATATATATATATATGTGTGTGTGTGTGTGTGTGTGTGTGTATGTGTGTGTGTGTGTGTGTGTGTATATATATATATATATATATAGATAGTTAGCTAGTTAGTTAGAGTTAGGGGGTAAGGCGAGGTATCGCAATACCTTGAGATACTTAAGGTATTGGGTATCGGGACGAGGTATTGGGCTTATGCCTAGGTATGGAGATTAGAGTTGCTTTTATATATATATATATATATATATATATATATATATATATATATATATATATATATATATATATATACGTGTTAGGATATATATTAGAGGGTATAGGCGGGGTATATAGCGTAGGTCGAGATATCGGATTCCGAGGGTATCCCGGTATCTCAAAGAGGCGAGTTTGAGGGTTTACAAGCTTAATGAGCTAGTTTTGACCTATAATTTTAGGGGCACCCTAGTTTGACCTAGAGTTGACCATAGTTTCTCCGGTTGACCGCCAAAGTTAACCTTTGACCTAGTTTCGGCCTAGAGTTGACTTTTTGGATCTCGAGTTGACTTCTTGACCTAGAATGGACCGGTTTGACCCGTTTGACCTATAAAAGGCCTAGAAGCTTGTTTTTAGTTTATTTAAATGTTTTTCTCTCTCTAGAGAACCAAGTAATATTAGATTTCCATATTAGGTCTTTGTGACGCCAGTTCGGACCTCGATCCTCGCTAGTTGTTCAGGACGTCAGGCGAGTACATTCTCTGATAGTTTTTATTATCTGATAATTATTATGATTTAGCTTCTAGTATAGTATTATCTAATTTTCTGGCATGACAATGACTAGTATTTTTGGCTTTATTTATTTGCGACACGTATATTTCATATTTTTGGCCTCTATTTCTGGAATTACCTACTGGCATTACATCAGAACTCACTACAGGCATCACTCATGTTTCTGGCTGGACTCATATTTATATTACGTGTCGGGTCTTGGATTCACTTATACTAGTCAGGGCAGGAAAATACTCGAGTAAACATGTAAACATTCCCAAATCTAGAATTACTGGAATCACTCCCTCTGGTCTAATCTGGAATGATAGCAGCTGCACACCCAGTGTGCGGTGAGCCGTACTTACCCCTAGCCTTTTACATGTCGAAACAGGTATTTTAGAGACACTAGTTTATTCTTTCTAGTCTGGTCTCACTTATACTTCTTGACTTGTCATGCCTCAGTCCCAAAAATACGTAGGACTATGACACATAAGCATGCCAGCCGCATGGATATGGCAACTCCAATATATGGAAACCAAATCCATACGTACGCTGTAATATGAATATCAAATCCATGAGTGGTATAACATATGTCACAAGTCACAGGGTAAAATCTAAATCTCATCCACAGAAAATCAAATATAAATAGATAACCAACATCTATGAAACTAGATCTCTATAAGAAGTATCTAAGGATGATAGTTGGATGGAAACAAATCCACTACCAACTCGAATATAAGAGCAAATACAAAATAAGTACAACACAATCAACCAAAATATAAGTATACCAACTATCGATCACGGCCCGAAGAGAAGACATCCATGAAGCATACACAACCGTCCAAATCTGCGCTCCTACAAATACTCAAGAACAGGTACACCTGGCAGCGGACCAGGTCCTCAGAGGGACATTACAAGATACTTAAACATATGCCAATAAAGTACTAAAATATATATCCAAAAGGGTCGCCTAACCGTCTAAGTGAATGCAGTTAAGAACAACTTTTCCCACAAGTGAGCTATCTGGCTGAAAACTGAGATTTGGCATAGTTCTCTTTTGAAGATCCAGGGGCCCAAAGGCACATCGTCTTTTGAATGGCGGAGGCCCGCCAATGTACATAATATATATATGGGTCATCACCGCCCGTATCTCCAGTGGAGAATCCGAGTGCACAGGAAAAAGTGCAAAGGAGCTCAAATACGGTACTTGTTGTTCTCCCCACCCCATGCTCTAAGCATGTCACATCCATGACACGATAACACCTCTAATAACTGCCAAGTCTACTAGCATACAAAGTTTCTAACAGCAGTTATTCCTAACGCACAGTCCATACGTACAGGAGGCCAGACCTGTCATGCAGTCCGTGATCTATATGAGACTCACACTCGTATACCAACTGTGTCACGGCCAATGAACCTAATGGTGCTACATGATAATGGGGTAGTCTCATGAACAAGGTCAATGCAATACATAAATAAAAATATATCGCGACGTCACCGTCGCGCACATTTTATATAATAATTAAAATATATGAACTAAAGATAGAAAATAAAGATGCATGCAATCATATGGAATAAGAATAATAGTACAATGGCAAGGTATACTTGCCTGGCAAAAAGACTGCGATGTACCAATAACCTGCTCCAGAAGTCGCACAGAACAAATCCAATATCCTATGTACATATGATATAATACTATAAAAACATTAGTTATTACACTAGTGCACACACACAACCACATTTATACTGGACTCAGGGGGTATACTAGGGGTAATACTAGTCATTTAACACGGTCAATTACGCGTTGAATTACGCGGGTGTCGCATCTTCAAGTACTGTACACGCTCAGTCAGTACGTCAGTGTACACAAGGCAGACACCAACATTGTCCTTAGGGTCAACAGGGTCAAGGCAAATACGGGGCAGTCCACGGTGTCCTAGGGTCGTACATTCTGAATATATATAGCATAGTATTTAATTACTTATAATTTATGTACATACCATATATTTATATATATCTATATATAACACCCAATTATTCATACCAATTGAATACTTGTAGTAAGTATAGATATAAATATATATATACCAATGAGTAATATACGCGTATACGTACATATACGTACACACATCTGGGTTCACCGACTCAGGGCCTGATGTCAACTAACAGTCAATAAGCAATACTAATATCCTACCGGCACACACACAAACCCACATAACAAGGAGAAGACGGGACATGTTCTTACCTTGGAGTACGTGTACGGAATCGGCTGGACGATGACGAAGAGAGGTTGACGACGATAACGATGATGATGGTGAGGACGACAGTGCTGATGATGATAATGAATGGTGAGGAGTGATGGTGATGAGATAACGACGAGGGTGATGATGATGATGTTGGTAATGATGTTAATAGCAATGGTGGTGGTGATGACAATGTATGGTGGTGATGTTTATGATGATGGGTGTTGATGGTGATACGATGATGATAATAATGACGATGACGATGTTAGTTAAGGTGATAACGATAATAACGATGGCGAGGACGATGATGGTGAACGATGGCGATGACGATGGTTTGATAAAGTGATGATGATGATCAGGTTGTGGCTGCTGACCTCCGGCCAGCGCGGGGGTGGTCCGACCAGCTAGGGGAGGAGAGGTTCAGGAGGGGGAAGGCTGTGGCATAGTGGAGGAAGGAAGTGGAGACTAGGGTTGGATCCGATGGAGAATAGCGAGGGCAGTGGAAGGGAAGTCTGGGTCGAGGAGGAGAGTAGGGGGCTGGTAGTGCAGGTGGAGTCCGGCGAGGTGGCTTCTCCGGCCGGCGGTGAGCAGGGAAGGAGAGGAAGAAGAAGATAAGGTGAATATGGAATAGGGGTGGTCGGCTGAGGTGAATAGGTTAGGGATGGGTTGATTGGTGTCGGGTTTGTTTGCTGAGGAGCGGCGCACCGACGATCTCGCGGTGACCGGAGGAAGGGAAGAGGAGGAGGAAGAAGCCGACAATGGTGGACTCGGGTGATGTCCGGCGAGGTTCCGGCAGAGTTCTGCGGGATGTGGGCTCCGGCAGACTGCTCCGGGCTCGATGAGAAGAAGAACAGGGAGAAAAAGTGGAGATGATGCCGGTGGTGTCGGCCTGAGTGGCGTAGGGTGGTGTTGATGGTAGGGGTGAGCAGTAGGGCTCGAGGAGGATCCGCTCCGGCGATGTTCATGGCGGATCTCCGGCCAAGGGGATGTGGAAGATGATGAATAGGGAGGAAGAGGTCGGCTGGGCATATTTGTATTGTGTTTTGGTTTGGGTGAAAAGAATTCAAGGTGTATTTATATGTAAAGGAGTGGAAATTTGAGGTTGACCTAGATTTTGGTGTTTGACCTAGGTTTTGGACTTGTCAACATTCCTTGGGAGGGGCCTTTGGGCTCACATGAGGGTGTTGGGCTAGAATTTACATGGTTTAAAATGCGAGGATGGGTTTAAAATAAATGGGGGCGATGTGCGCGTTGCACATGCTGAAAATTACGAAAAAATCTACGTGAAGGGAAAATAGATTTCTTCATGAATTGCCCAATGGTGGGGACACCTCAGTGCATTTTTGTATAAAAGCCCCCCAACAATTGGAAAATTGCACAAAGGCGAAAATTAAATTTAATTAATTAAATCGAAATGCGCACGATATTCTAGAATTAATTAGAAGCACAGAAAAATAAAAATAGGCGGAACAAAGGGTCTGGAACGTAGAGGATACATAGTAGATTATTAATAAAATTTAGGTCATACAAAACGGTCAAGATTGTGTCCCCAATTTTGATTGGGACGCACAAGGGTACAAAATTAGAATTTATTTTGAATTAAGAAATAACGTCCGCGACGTTTATTGTGCGGCTAAAATATAGCATCAGAGAGCAATATTATAAATTGTACAAGGATCAGAATAGTAGGCGGACATGTCTAGGATGAGGTTGTGAAGTTTGTTGGAAGACAATGGCTAGTGAGGTACTCCAATTATCGAAGCAACGGTGAGGTGCGCTACACGATATTTAATTATTGCATAATTAAATAAAAGCCGTGTTCTAATTCTAATTGGTTCAAACTAGTCATAATTTCACTATCTAAGCAAATTAGGCCTAAATTTGGGTGAGAGGGTTTACATGACTGGTCTCACTTATACTTTTTGGACTGGACTCATTATATTTATTCTTGCTGGACTCACTTCGCGTTATTGTGCACATACTTGCTCTTAGTTTAGATTTCTTGTATCCTACAGTCATTATTTATCTTGCTTATAATTTTTATGCATCTTTACCTTTATGGACCAGTTGATATATATATATATATATATATATATATATATATATATATATATATATATATATATATATATATATATATATATATATATATATATATATATATATATATATATATATATATATATTTCCTTGTTCATACTTTATTTCCTTCTCCTTGTGCTACTTGCTACAACTGCTTTATAGTTTTTATCATTTAACTGGAAATGCTATTAGAGGTATACTTGCTCCATTCCTGGCTGGATATATTTTTTAAAGGATC